>JABSTQ010009587.1:1370000-1655000 GCA_013358835.2 Ixodes persulcatus | reverse complement strand
GATGTGCATTTTCCGCGACTTGCGTTAAGCACACGTCGATCCACACCCATGTCAGTAGTGGGGGACTTTCCACCTTCTCCCCTCAGTACCCTTCCCTCCTCCTCCTCAGGAGCTGCGCTCTAATTCGGCGTTACAGGGGATTGTAAACGTCTTTCATTTTTTTTCTTTTCGGCGTTTTCCTTGTCGTCGCAGAGGCGTTGTTAAATGTGTTGTATGCCTTCCGATACCCGGCACGAGCCTGCGTGAGCAAATACAAAAACAAAAAGCGCAACTAATAATTGGGCTTGTGTGGTTATCTAGACAGCACGTAGTTGGTCAGCCATTTCAAAGTTGCGACGAGTCACTCGCTGTAGATGAGAAATTTAGCCAGTGCAGTACAACCGCTAGCCTGGGATCTTTAACGTGCACCACGCAGTAGTGGCACTCGACCGCACGCCGGTACGATGCTCACCCAAATCGAAACGGGCAGGGGTATGTTTTTTGTGTGAGCCATGTCGCGCTCTGCACTCCCACAATGGCTGGACCCTAGAAGTGCTCACTCCGTCGGGCATTTGTAGGAGAACACGGGATTTGCTTCGCGAGGACTCGCGTAAACATTTGAATAAACATAAGCGCAACCAAAATGTCAACGCGCCTTGGAACTCTAAGTGCAAGTAGAATTCAAGGGGTAAATTGCAAATAAACGTTAACACTCAGTTTATTTGCAAAGACAACCCGCATCTTTGATTTTTTTTTTTTTTTTAGGAGGTAGGGTTTAAGAGCTAGTTCGGACTTGTGCGTTTTGAGTACGATCGGCTGCGTTTGGACCGCTTTCGACTGTTTTCGACAGGCTGTTGCTGCGGGCCGTTATGGAAACCGAGGGTCGTATATGATCCGTTTGTGTGAAACACGACCCGTTACAATGAACGCAATTTCTGCACCAGCCTTTACAAAATGAAAGCTCGCAATATACAATAAGCCCGGTTAAGAAAAGACCTTCTGGGCCTTTCTGCTTAGTTTCGAGTGTGCTCTTTACGAAACGGGGGAAGCAACGTTATTAAGCATACTGTCGGCTGGCACTTCCAAGAAGCACTTGTAGTGCTCACATACCAAGCAAGAAGCACGGACTTTCTCCGCGGACATCATGGCAGAAGTGTCTGCGGACATGCATCGAGCATCTTCGAAGCTTCATGTATGCTTCGAAGCTTCGTGTATGCTTTGAAAATGTTTGTAGATAGTTTTTGATGACCAATGTGAAAGGACCGTCATAGAAGGAATAAACATGCCTCTGACGGTGTCTGCCGTCTGCCTTTTGTACGATATATTTGGAGTGTGACCGCGACTTAAGGATTCCCGGAGGTTATCTTTCTATTCAATCTATTGGCCTAGTTCGATAAGTTTCGCGTCTTGTTTTCGAAGAGATCTATAAGCATGATCAAATAAAAAAAAAAGCTTTAGAGTAAGAACCTGAAATATAAAAGCAACAGCAAACCGCATATTGCTCGAAACTTCCGAAGCAACTTTTCTCGTATTTGTAGAGCGAGTGTTTTAGTACATGCGACTGAAGCATCTCTGGCGAACTAAACTTTGTGAGTGGGATTTCCGTGATCCGAAACATACTTTCAGCGTGGAAACGCAGACGTGAAATTAACCTTGGCGTCCCTTTTTGAACACGCCTGCGGGCCGTGCCTCGCTGCTCCGGAACCCAGGATCGCGTGGCAAGAGCGACAACAGCGTGCCTCGGAGCAAATACGTCGCGACAGGAGCGAATCCGAAACTAATCGATGGTGCGTGCCGGAAATGGTTCCACGCGGCTCGGCCAAGGCATTGGCCCGCTTCGCTGTATGCCCAAACATAGTCCCTCCTACGCGACACGAGCCAGATTGAAGCAAACAGTCAACAAAATAAGAATAACAATAAAACGAAAATCATGAGCCATTCCACTCTGTGAAGGTGAATGACCAACGAAGCTGTTTAGCACACGACACAGACCCGACCTGAGTTGCCGGAGAAAACTAGACAAGCTTGACGGGGACCACCACCACGGGAGAGCGGAAGGAAAGGAAACTAGGCACGCAAGCGCTTGGAACGACGACAAAGAGTGGGCGGTGCGAGCGCAGACATGTGGCTGACGCGGGTCGCACAACGGCATATCTCTGAGAAATCTTTATTATCTATCTGAGAGTCTACTGATCTTGAAACTGGGGCCTATTGAAAACTAATCTATTGAATATACCTATTGCTAAATACCCAAGCACCAAGGAGAATGCTGGGAATGGTGTTCCACGCGCCGCACGTGCCGGCATCTGTAGCAGTAACTGTTCTAAAGCTAAAGCCTAAAACAAATGGCATCTCGCACACGCGTTTGTCAACGCTTTTTTTTTTTTTGGTTATTTACTTCGAATCTTATATACGGCGAAAGCGTGCGCGTGCAGGGCTTGCGGCAGTGCGAGCGTAGAGTTGTTAGTCACTGCACGCGAAAAATCCTCGAAACACTAGCCATAACTAGAGCCACTGTATATGGCAACGTAGCTGCCAGAGTAGCGACACGAGGCAAAATTATCTAGATGCACGACGTCAGAAGCGCCGATAGTGATCTCTATTTTGGGCCTGGGAGGTTGCCATGGTAACCGTGCTGCTAGCGACACCGGGCGGCAATTTTTCGCTAGTTGATATCTCCATTCGTCTATTGAAAAGTGATAGAAGACGCTTGGCATGGCGGTACAGTACAAGCTTCTGGAGGAACGGTGCCTGTTTCTTCTGTGAAGTGAGACGACTTGCAGATCGGGGACTGTCGGATGACGAGACCTGCTAAGTATCGTAGGTGCGCGGACAAGGCGAGTGGTTTTCCGCGCCGCCGGGATGGCGGACGCTTCGTGGGACGTACGTACCGTCCTTGTACTTTCGGACTTCGCTCCTATAAAATAAAATCCGATTACGCCGGCCACGATAGGACGATTGCCTCGGGACATGACTGTTGCTCGACTGCCACATAGTTAGCGAATGTATGCTTAGCATCATACTTATTCAAGACCCAATCATTCATTCAGGATGGGATTATCTCACCGACTGGCGAGGAGCGACGTCGACGACCGTCTCACCCTCGTTTGGGCGATGAACAGTCGACGGTGTTAAACCAAGAAGGACAGCATGATGGTCTCCAGAGTATTGTTAACTCCATTAAAGAGACGGACGCCGGATACGAGGTGTTCTTGCCAACAGGCCGAGGGGTCGTCCAAAAGTTTACCGGAATGCAAAAAATATTTTTATCTGGTGTAGCACACATATCCTTGTTAAAGGGACCATGAAATGATTTTTTAACTTCTTCTTTCTTAGCTGTAATGCCAACTCAAAAGCGAACTGTGAAATCACGCGGTCGTGACATGCTAGGGCACCGGTGCTATGACCCCAAGCTTCCACCGTGCTTTTTAAGCACACCATAGAACTTGGCATTCGCCAGTGATGATAAGTTCCGTCAGTGCACTCATTGGCCACTAACGTGAATTCAAATATTCGTCGACGAATTGATTGTTGACGAACGCATACGTCCGAGTGACGCAGTTTTCGTGTTCAATGCGTGAGCTGGGGTCGGCTGACGTTATTTTGGCCTTTGTAGGCATTGCAAAGAGGATATTTAGAACCATACGCACATGATGATAACATCATAGCAAACTGACATTAATAAGCACAAAACGGGCCCACCTACGGAAAATAAATATTACAGTCGCAAGAAATAATTATGTCTAACTTGCTAATTACAAAGACGAACACACGTCTCAGCATGTATGTAGAGTAGTATGTGTTGATGCATTGTTATATAGCAGATCATTTCATATACGTCATTTGTGCAAACGCTAGCTTGTCGCTTAAAAAAAAAATGAAAAACACTGCGATCAAATGCAATCCATTGCAACGAAAGCACGTTATATCAAAGTCTTCAGAACTGCCAATTCGTAAAATCGTCGGTTAGTACAAAAGGTTCAAGATCGCAGGCGCTTCCTCGCTAAAAGTTGCTGTGATTATTCGGTGACCTAGGGCTGAAACAACTTCCCCTAGGCCCTACACGCGAGATATACCTTTCGTTTCGATTCTCAGAAATTCAAACTTTCAAAGGAAGCTAGAAAAATGCGAAAATTGTATTCTAAAACCTATTTCGTGAAATCGTTGATTAGTACAAAACGTAAAGATCGCAGGAGCTTCCTCGCTAAACGTTTCTGTGATTATGCGGTTACCTGGGGCTGAAACAACTTTCCCAAGGCCCAACTTGTGACTCATACATTTCGCAACGGTTCTCAGACATTCAAACGTTGAAACAAGCCAAGAGTATGCGAAAATTGCATGCTAAAAGTCTTATCGATCCTCGTACACATCCGGGAATCCGAGCACCACTACGGCGATATGACTGATTCTGTCGCACAGGTGCAAATATCCAGAGCGATCTTGCACAGAAACGGTATAAAGTCTCATTCTTTCAGATCTTCCCGTTATATCTGCATCAGAGAGCACGAAAAAGTCCGAAATCATCGGCAAGCAGCTGCAGATCACGACTCCGCACACCAAACAAACTCGCACCCACCAGCTCTGGGCGCTGCCATCTTACCGGTGACATCACGGCTCATGCGAGGTCATGTGACGAGTAGTGACTCGGTTACCATGGGCACGGTGCCAGCTCGGCTCGTTGCTATGGTACCGCATGTGACCAATCGCGGTGAGAGGCGCCAGAGGGAAAAGCGTGGCGCTACTCTGGCAGCTACGCTGCCACATAGAGTGGCTCTAGCCATAACCAGCTTCGCTGTAAAAAGAAAAAAAGAAAAAAAAAGATAAGAACTAATTAAAGAACACTACAATCCACAGCTTTTTTTTGGGGGGGGGGGAGAGACGCGGCATGAGCGAAGCCATTCCCGAGCAGGTAGATACGCTGCCTGAGAAGGTAAAATAATAGCAACAAATAAAACCAATAGAGAGAGAGAGAGAGAGAGAGAGAAATAGTGAGACAGAGACAGGGGGAAGAGGGTTAAAAGTACTCTATAAATATTAAATTTTACATACTTGTAGAACTCTGCATACTGTTAAGTTGAACTAGCGCCGAGATGAACATCAGATAATAAATACAGACTTAATTAATGTCATTTTTGGGGGCGTCTAAATAAAATAAAAATTATATTTAAAAAAACCTTCTGATTTCTAGTTACGTTCGTACAAGTCTTACAAGACACGCTGATATAATGTACGAAAGTATTTTGTTTATCATCACACTTTTTAGATGGGTATTGATGCTTATTTGGAGTAATTCAATTCTTTCTGCAACTAAATGTTACTTGTAAATTGTAAAACAATAAGTAGGTATTATCGTGATGAGTGTGAGTAAGAACGCCGAAGCGCGTGGCCTTTGATACATCCTGCGCTACCTCGAGGCTGATAAAACAGCGTAGTCAAGAAATGGGGGGGGGGGGGGGGGGGGTTGTGAGCGTGTGCACATTGGAGAAGCACAAACTCTCGCAGCGTCCTCCCCACTCCACTGTTAGAATATGTCGCAGGCTATGCACTCCGGCGTTCCCTCTCATGATGTTCGTGATTGTGCTATGGTGCCTGAAATGGGTCTCCGACTTAAGCTTCAGATCAACGGGGCCGCTCCCATTCCTCGACGCCACCACATCAAGGTCCTAGGTTTCACCTTTTAGCAGGACGGCCGCAGTACGATGTGGACTCCTCAGATCATAAAACAGATTTAGAAAGTTCACCATATGATCCGGCGCAACACTCGGCGACGCCAAGATCTCAAGGAACATGAAATGCGCAAGGCAATCGAGACCATGGTCTACTCGCGCGCTATGTACCACTCCACTAGCAGAACCTCACGCCAACGCAACTCCAGTGCCTAGAAGCGGCTCTTCGCAAGTGCATCCGCGCCGCCCTCGGTGTCCCTTCCGACATCCCCAATTTTAAGATAGAAAAGACGGCCGTTTTCAACTTCCTTGATGAGTGGATAGAAAACCACCACCGAGCCCAACCTCACCAACTCACAACCTCTGTACATGGAAGAGCCATCCTCCGTCTGCTTGGGCACTCTACAGACCATCTGTCCCCCGCTCCCCCGACTCCACCTGCTTGGGACGGAAGTCCCCGTCTCGTCGTTCACCCTATACCCAGCAACTTTGAATGCACTATAGACGCGAAACCCAGGCAAGACAGACAGGAGCTTTTTCATGAACTGAAGCATAACACCTACTGCACTGACGCTTGAGCCATCGACGACAAGACCGTGACGGCGACGGTCAGACCCTCCACCGCAACCAGGAGGCTTCACTCCGTGGTTTCTTCAGTAGCGGAGGTGGAGGCACAAGCCTTCCTAAAAGCAATCATCCTCCACTAACACAGCACAGCAATCATCACTGTTCAAACGGACAGTCAGGGAGCTTCCGCAGTTTCGAGGCGGAAGCACTGACTGCGCACATCCGCACTTCCCTCCAAGAATGCATGCGAACCCATCCGCAGCTTATAGTTCAATCTAGAATCGATCCCCGGCCACCAAGGCATTCAGAAAACAAGCGAGCACACGCTCTGGCCCGCGACAGCGAACCTCCGGGCCTCCCAACACCCAGGCCGGAACCATACGATCCTCGCGGGGACCACTCCCAACATCACAAAGAACGAACTGCACAGGTGGCTAGCTTCAGGTTCCAGAGCTGCAAGCTCCCCTCTCCTTCCTGGTCCCACTCCAGAGAGGAAGCCTCTATTATGCGGCAAGCATAATAGAGGCTTCCTGTATCCTTTTACGGAGCATGATATGCACTTCATTTAGCGTCGATCTTGTCGCTTCACCTGCAACGAATGCAGAGTCTACCTTTCTAATGAACACACATACTGGTCATGTCTCAGGGCCTTAAACTCCCTCACCCGTCGCTCTCCCTTCCTTCTTCCCTTCTCAGTCAACTATACCTGGACGAGCAGGGCCGCTCCCCCAAAAGGTCTTCAAGGCATTCCATGGCCACTCCTCGTAGCCCACATTAAAAAAATAACCCCATCCTCGGACGCCAAACCCACCGACTTCACGGATGACGAGGACAGCGCATCTATAACGACAACGACGTGAGTCGCTTAATAGAGTTTATTATCTCTCTTTTCTCAGAAACAGGTTGTTTTATATAAAAACAACTTCCCGCACACCGAGATTTTCTTCCTTTTGAAATTTACCAAAGCATCTAAGCACCCATTGTTCTTTGTTGATTCCTCAAACGATAAGTTAAGAATTGTTTCTGTTTCTTTTTTCTTACAAACAAATAATTAATTTAAAAAATAGACAAAGGAGAATACGGGTTTCTGCCTCCAATATGTGCCGCCAATTGCGACGCCGAATTTCGCCGGTGGCGATGGTATTAAAAATTATTTTTGAGACAAGAAAAATTATTGACGTGATGTATCATTTTCAGATATTGTTCGTAATGAAGACGCCGCGTATAGCCCGGACTCCCGAAGAGCAACGCGCCTCCGAAGAGCATCCGCGGGAACGGCAACGAGAATGTCAGCGGCGGCGGCGGACGGCACATGTGTGTGCGCACCTTTCGTCACGATGACCATCGATGAAGATAATAAATGTGTTCGCACCTTTGTTAAAAATTTTGTTTCACGTCTGTGACGTGTGCTTAAAGGGCAACTGACACCCCAAAGGTCGTATTTTTTATTGTCTAAAACGATGCAAGTTGTAGTCATAGACACGCAAAACAAACCGCATCGTAAAAAAAAAAAACAATTTCCCCACTCGTGCGCGTGCCTTTTTATTTTTGGCGCCCTTCTCTCCCGCTCCTCACCTCCTCGCTTCTTTTGATTGGTTACGTCAAAAATCATGAAATTTAGAAGCTTTGTAGGCAACACTTTTGTAAAATGGACCTCTTTCGAGTAACGAGCGCCGTCTGGGGAGTTGTCTGCGCACTACAATAGAAGAGCAGCCCAACATGCCTCCGCCCGTCAAAACACATTGGCATCGTGCCGTTGTATCGGTTTTCAGTGCTTTTTATACCCCATACTACCGATACTAAAAAAACAAAGCGTAAAAATAGACTAAATACGCGCGAAGATAGATGCTGACAATGTTGCTGTCGCCATTTTCGCAGGGCACCGCGTCCCGGTGTCCTGCGAAAATGACGACATCGGGAGTGTACGCATGCGCAGAAGCTTACTGGAAAAAGGTCCATTTAATAGCGGCAATCGTAAAACAAGTTTTTAACGCAATTGCGAACGCACTACGGCCCTTCTTTTTGAAATACCAAATGTCGCTTCCTGGATTAGTATCCTCCCTCGGAAAAATGGCGGCGCTCGAGGAGAGGATGATCGGTGAGCCGGGGAACCGGACGAAGAAACCGGTTTTTCCCGGTCCGCCGGAGCCCTTCTCTCCCGCTTTTCACCTCCTCGCTTCGGGTCACGGTGGTTTGGAGCGGAGGTGCGAAAGAAAATCGACTCGCAGGAGACCGCGAAATTCGACGTCACTGCACTGGCGCGGATGGCGCGGGAACTTCAAATTCGGCAGTTTGCAAATTGTTTTTTACTTCACAAATGCTGAATTCCCAAGTTTCGAATTTTGAGAGTAATGTCTCGGTATCGTTTTCAATCGTTTCGGATAATAAAAAAAAGATTATTTTAATGTGTCAGTGCCCCTTTAACAGCTTCGCTGGTTATCGACCTTCACAGAGCGGAACGGCTGCCAATTTTTTTTTTACGTCTCGCTTCGTTTGCAATTGGAAAAGGAAAAAAAAAAAAAAAAAACAAAGCCGTTTACAACTCCCTGTAAAGCCGAATTAGAGCGCAGTTCTTGAGGAGGAGGAGGGGAGGGGAAGATCTGGGGAAGGTATACCCCTCCTCCCTCCTCCTCACCTCATCCTGTCTGCTACTCCTACCTCCGAGCGGCGTCGCCGTCTCCTCACGAGGGTCACGTGACCTCACGGGGGTCACGTGACCCCTGTGAGGTCACGTGACGATGACGTCATCACAATGACGTAACGTGGGACGTCATCGTGATGACGTCATTGTCATCGTCATTATCACTAGTGACGTCATCAGTGATGTCATCAGTAACGATGACGACGCCGATGACGTCACTGATCGTCATCAGTGACAATGCCAATGCCGATGACGTCATCAATGACGTCACTGACGATGTCATCAGTGACGATGCCGATGTCGGTGCCGATGACGTCATCAGTGACGTCACTGATGACGTCATCTGCGACGATGACGATGCGGGTGCCGATGACGTCACTGATGGCGTCATCAGTAACGTCACCAGTGACGTCACGCGCCCCATATTGCACCGCGTGGTTACGCCGACGGCGCAGCCGACGGCGACGCAGGCGCCGCTCAAGCCGGAAACGGGCGCCTAAGAGCTGCGCTCTAAAAGAAAAAAAAGGGGCGGAGCGGCGGTAAAAACGCCTGTGGCTTCCAGATTTGGTTACGGCGACTGAACGGATTCGCTGAACTGAGGCCCCTTTGACGGCGTTCCTCTAGACTGCAGCGGCCGTCACATTATGTATACATCGTATACAAAGACGCGGATTTCGCTGTAGAGACGATGGGGAAATTATCTGCGGATACGCCTCGGGCATGTTTGATGCAGGTTCGCGTCACACATATGTGAGCTTCTCACATGTCTGCAGACAATCTTTGTATGACCAACGTGACAGGGACATCATGCATGAAACAGACACGCACCAGACAGTGCATGGAGACTGCCTTTTGTATGGTTGATTAGCGGGCGACCGCCGCTTGGGGGCTCCGTTTTCTCTAAACCGTGTATTTGATGAAATGTAGTTCGAGCAGCTCTAGTAGATCCAGTATAATCATACAGCTAACTCACTAAAGAATAACAGCGGGGGTCTCTCAAACAGTTTTTAGAGCGCAGCACTTAGGCGGCCGTTTCCGGCTTGAGCGGCGTCGCCGTCGCCGTCGGCGTCGGCGTAACAGCGCTAGGCATTATGGGTAAATTTCCCCACTAAATTTAGCGGAAACATTTCTCGGCTAAATCTAGTGGAAGGATTTCCCCGCTAAATCTAGCGGAAAACATTTCCCCGCTAAATCTAGCGGAAAAGTTTTCCCGCTTGATTTAGCGGAAAATTTCCCCCTAAATGGGAGGCGAGCAGGAAAGAAGGAGGGGCATAGCCTCCTCTCCGTACCTTCCCCACCTCCTCAAAAGCTGCGCTCTAATTCGGCGTTACAGGGAGTTGTAAACGGCTTTCGTTTGTTTCTTAAAAGTTTGGAGCCACGGCTTAAATATACTGTGCATCGCACTAACCCCCTTTCTTGCCAGTATAAATAACTCGGACTTTTAATTTAACTCACACCGTGTTGAGGTGAGTTAACCACGAGAGATGTCACTGGCCTGCACTGAACGATGTCCTGCAGCCTAATGCCTCCAGCAAGCAATGTTTCTCGATACTATGTTGCCTTGGACCGCGTCTCCGACTAGTCTGTTTTCAGCATCCTCAAAAATGGTCCCTCGAATTTTCGCCCGATGACGTCATAAAAAGTGTCGTGCTGTTTCCCGCCGCGATCCTGGCGGTGGCGCTGCGACGTAGGTGGATTCGGCACGCGCCCGTTTTGATGCGGGTCGCCCTCCATCCAGACAACCGACGGAAAGCCGAGCAGACACACGATGAGACTCCGAGAAGACAGCGACATTCACGTTCGCTCATTTTTCTTTGTCGCCAGAATTTATGTGCCCCGTTACCAGGTCGGCGACATCCGACAGCACGGCACGCCGGCGCCTATGAAGGCATTTGTTGCATCTTCGGGACCAATTTTGTTGTGCATGGCCGGAAGGACGGAAAACACGCCAGTCGTATACACGCCTTACAAGTCCCGTTACAATGATGACGGTGCTGTGACGGGGCAATCTCGTTACCATCTCAAGTGTGCAAAGGGTGGAGGGAGATGGCCTTGGCACGAAGAGCACGGCGACCTCCCCTATAGTTAACGCCAGATGGCAATGTATTTGTCAGCGAAGGGAACCGGGAAGCGAGTGTCGTCGTGTCGTCGTCCTTGGCAATACCTAGAAGACAAAGGCCTGCCGCATCCAGCGTTACTAGGACTAACGTGGGAAATTGACTCTGTGAAGGAGAACCCCTCGCGTCCACCGAGTAGCGCCACTGAGAGAAAGGTTCGTTTGCAGCGCCGCACTACGGTGGTCAGTCCGCTCCGTTATAGTTGGTTTGTTGTTCGTTGATTGTTTTAAAAGTGAAAAAAATATACAAAAACGGGGGGTTTTTGGGGGGGGGGGGGTATTAGCTAAAGTTCACTTTACCAACACAGGTATAGTTTTATTGTCGCTTTTAAACTTCTTCGCCGCACTTCTTGGATTGGGGAGTTCGCGAAGAAGCCTCAGCACGGCGCGACTGTACCATCTTTTTTGTACCGGTATAGACCTTTTCTTTAACGGCGCCGCCATCTTGAGAATTGCGGCGCCGACGACGCCGTCTAGCGGCTTAGAAAAAGAAATACCGGCTAGTTCTAGCAGCACAGCTATCTGGGTAGGCAACGGTGTGGGTATGGGGGAAACTTGGCTAGACTTGGCTATGGTGGGCTGCAATAACTTGGTTGCAGCTTGTCCGGTTGAATCCAGCTGGCTACTCACAGGCCATCATCTTGCCTCCTCGAGAGAACGACGACGAAGACGGTGGGGTGTTTTGATTGAGTTTCCACAACGAAAGAATATATTAGCCGTTTAATGTAGTCTATGCAGGTAAGCTCTCGGCATTTGATAGCTCCATCTTGAGTGGTGGCATGTAGACTTTTTCATAAATTTCACGTACCATGGGGCTTGCAGTGATAACCTAATTGGACCACCTGCACCGGGAATTAAAATCGGTCCTCTTCTAGACGAAGTGGTCGTGAGCTTAGACGTGACTTTGAGTCTGATACGAATCTCTCGCGATTCAAGCTCGCAATCGACTGACTTCATAAATAAGGATTTGTGGGGAAAATGCGGAGCTCGATAACATTGCAGCCACACTCGCGCTACAGCGTCTTGTGCTCATGGCACACTTTCTGCTATTGCTCTTATGCATTTTAAAATTATTTATCCATCCGACGACCACGCAGTTGTAGCCAGACAACCGTAGATTTTCAGAAATTGCAGCATGGTAAAAAGAAGCACTCGGAACTAACTCATGCACGACGTCCGTTTTTAAGCCTTTTCGCCCATACCCTTGGCAGTTGCATACCCTGTGTCAGCGGGCAATCCAAAAATGCACCAGGTCGAGGGTACGTCAGTTACTGGCTGGTTTGAGGTTATGCGAAAAAGGTCTATAGACCTTTCCAGGACTTATCACTCAACCGAAAAAAAAGTGAAAGCCGTTTACAACTCCCTGTAACGCCAAATTGCAGCGCAGCTCTTGAGGACGTGGAGAGAAGGGTACACAGGGAAGGGTATACCCCTCCTCCTCCTCCTCCTCCTCCCCTCATTCTTCAATCTCCTCCGCGGGGAGGTCACGTGACCTCGGGGGGTCACGTGACTCCCCCTCCCCCCCCCCCCCCCCCCGAGGTCACGTGACCCGGGGGGGGGGGGGTTCGCGCGGTGCATTATGGGACATTTCCCATAATGCACCTCGGGGGGAGGGGGGTCACGTGACCTCCAAGCATAGAGATCATATACTAACTCTAGAGGAAAAGGTCCGCCATTTTCCCATGTATTCTGGCTGCCGCAAGCGGCGGAGCATGCAGGCAGACCCTCGGGGTCTCACACATGGTTACCATGGCAACCGAAGCCCCGTTGTCCCCGATCGCACCTCCGGAAAGGGAGTCCCATACCATTTGTTCTGCGAAGTTTCGTCGACAGCATTCGATTTCACGAACTTCAACAATCCACGAACTTACCGGTGGAAAGGTATTCGCGTTCCTTTCGAAGCCTTCTTTTTGCATAGCGCGCAGATGTACGGCCTCCCGTGAACATTAAACTAAACCAGATATTCGGCTCCGCGGGTGGCCGCGCCCCAAGATTACGAAACCGCGCAACCACCAGATTTCCGAGATTTCGACAGAAGGGAAGTTAATGCAGCGTAATGAGTATATTGCCTTTTATAAGCGTTAGAATAGCTCAGAATTTAGTTTACAACGTTAAATTATCACTGTTTATTTTGCTGAGAGTTTTCAGTCTTCGCGATTACCATTGCGACTGTCGTCCTTCAGCTGGCAACATTGGTTTCTTTCTCTCGTGTTCTGTCGCTTTCTTTCGCGATCTTTCACTCGGGACCCAGGATGTCGGCGCACGGGATTTGCCACTCCTCCTCACCCACCTTTACCCCCCTGCCTCCAAGGGGGGGTCACGTGATCTCGGGGGGGGGGGGGGGGGGGGGGGTTCACGTGACCTGAGGGGCCACGTGACCCCCCCCCCCCCCCCGAGGTCACGTGACCCCGGGGGGGGGGGGTCGCGCGGTGCATTATGGGAGATTTCCCATAATTAGGGCTCCGTGTTTTCGGATAAAGCCGAAAAACTCCGAAAAACACCCGCCGGTAAATTTTTTGTCAATTCGGATTTATCCAATAAACTCCGAATTGTTATGTGCCCATGTCACCCCCCCCCCCCACACACACACACAAAAAAAAAGTTTTTTTTTGTTTTGTTTTTTTTTACAATTTGAGCAGCGCAGGATCAATGATCCTGGGGAAATGACACCATGATTATCTTTCAAGCCTCGGACCGTTGTCACCAGGGGGTCTTACGGCTCTTCTCGTCAAGGTTAATTCAGGGAGACAGGTCATCGTACCATTCGTGTCACGACAAAAGCCACTCTTTTGGTTTCCAGTTCGGGCCATGGGATTTGGAATTTAGAGAAAGGAGAGGGTATGTTTCTGGGGAGTAACAGTGAAAGCTATGGACCATAGAGATTGCATAAAATAGAGAAGAGGGGCAGTTGAAACTTCTCTATTACATCCTTAACCACTCCAACTCGTGCGGCCGCGGGATAGATTGATGGGATGACAACGAGCTTCCTTGCGGCTACCTCCGGCAGTTTATTGATTTTAAGGTATCGACGTCTATTGAAGCCACACTTGTTTGCGACATTTGTCGTGGGACAAATAAGTATTGCCAATGACGCTGTGGGATTTGTTATATTTACCCCTGATCCTCATTGAGGTAAATACCCACTCCGTAGTCCCCTCTTTGCGCGGCTACGGCCGGGTCCGTCCATTGACTGCTTTTTGGGGCACCGGTGGACGAGAGACAACACCAACGCAGTAAGTCCGTTTTCGACCTGTTTATTGACTCAGATTCCAACACGCTTCGCTCTTCGACAGGAAAAGTCTGGGCGCTGACTCAATTGCCAGTATCACCCGGTCGGTTTCTCGCGCTGCCGCAATAAACAGATTCACGGGAAATCGGAGGCCGACAAAGAAAAACCGAGCTCCGTAGAGCCAGGGCCTCCGCCGACGAGAGCCCCTGGCCCTCCTTCGGGGCCAGCTTATGTAGCCTCGGAGATATTGACGCGCCCGGGAAGGCCGCTAGCAGTCGCGTCCATTACAACTCTCAAGGGTGCGCCGGTGGCACATTCACCCAAAGTGGGCAAGGGAGCGCCGGCCCCTTCGGGGAATTCGGCCTCGGTTCCTTGTATCCGGGAGGCCGCCGCCATTGGTGACGACGACTCCCACGGCCTGCTCGAAGCTAGACCTAGATAGGGATATAGGAAACCCCATGGTTCCCACAACACCAACGCAAAATTCAACTGAAGAAATCTTAATTGATACAAGCGCGTTTTATTTTTTATCTGGCATACGTTTGCATCCGGTTATTATTTACTATTTTTAATAGAAAACACTGCGAAATTAATCTCCGAATTTCGGAGAATTGGGGATTTATGATAAATAAACTCCGATAAACACCTAATTTTTGCTTAAAAATAAACTCCGAAAAACACCCTCCGAATTTCACGAAAAATAAACTCCTAAAACACGGAGCGCTACCCATAATGCACTGCGCGGTTACGCCGACGGCGACGGCGACGGCGACGCCGCTCAAGCCGGAAACGGGCGTCTAAGTCACTAATCTGGGGACGCATGTGCAGCGTCTAATATATTGCGCAATAGAGGTACAGAGCATGCTCAGAAGTCGTTTCACAGCTAGCACACGAAGATAACAGCGCGCAGAAAGCGATTTTTGAAAAGGTCTATATCAGGTGTGGTCAGAGTAACATGGTGTCAGATTCGCAGAAAAAATACAAAACTTCCTTAAGACACGTAAAAAACGAGAAGAGAGGGGGGCTACTTTTAAAAGGAACTATATGGAGGGAACAGCCCTCCAAAGGGGACAAGTATAATTGTCTACTACAGCAAGCCACACCAGGCAGCAGAATGTTTCTTCAACCGCTGAGCAAAAATGCCTGCATGTTTCGCTAGCCAGCCACTTTCTCTGACGCCCGCTATGCATATGCGGTTTGAAACTCCTCCTAGAATTATAGAGGACACAGGGCTACCGTGCACATCCATGTGTCAAGAAGCAGTCGAGCTGTATCTACGTAGTACAAAACTGCCAACACTGTGACTTATATTTTGTTTTTGTTTATTCTAGAATATTATTTGTCTTGAGGACACGGCAGGGCAAGCAGGGCATGCTTAATCCGGGAGCCGCACTTGGACCTGCGAAAAGCCACATTCGGTTCACGAGTCGCAGGTAGGGCACCGCTGGTATTTTTTTTTTGTTCTTAAAGCGACCGATGCAGCAGGAACGGCGTCATTACGACCTCTTCTAGTTCGGCAGTAAAGTACGGTTTGTAGCAGTTGTAACCCGTTCACCAAAGCAGGCACCCATGGCAGTTTCCAGACTGAGTTACACAAGTAACTTTGGTGGTATCCTAATCTGACAATATTTTGATGGATAAATGAGCACAGCTGAAGCATCTTAACTTGTCAGTGGTCCGTACCACCTAGCCAGGCTGTCCTACAAAAGGGATGAATCGACAGAAAGAAAAGCCACGAAGACGGTACTTTGCTTGCAGGACAACTGGGCAACCAACCCAACCCCGAAACCCAATATAACTTTTCTCTATCTGGATTATGGAACAATAAATCTTCATGGATTCTATCTGTATTTTAAGTTTCAGACTGGATTTCAAGTTTCTAATAACATTTATCATTAGATTTCTTGTTCCATGATCCAAGTAGCGAAAGGTTATATTGGGTTTTGGGGTAGGGACGCTAGTTACGTGAATGCCCTCTCTCAGAATTCCGAGGGAGATATACCTCTTCCCCATTTCGGTTAAAAGCGACAAGAAAGAACTGAACCCCATAAAGGAGTCAGGCTGTATTATCGACGAAGCCCAAAAAAGTACTTCGTAAATAATGTTTAGAAAATATGTTTTGTTACTTCGCATCATGTATGGCTTGAAGTGGGGATAAGAATGAGCAGGTGCCCAAAATGTGTCAACAATTAGTAAAGTGCGGGAAAAAGGAATTAAAACAGGTCGCTGACCTGGGTCCAGATAGAAAAATAAGAACAAGACTAAAGAGTCAACCAACCAACTTAGAAAACTTGTTCAACAGAATAATGATCCCGAGTAAAGCCCGGGCCGAGAGCAAGGCAAGGTCACATTTTGTTAGGCCGAGCTCAAGTCCTGATTCTAGAGTTTCCCTGCATAACATAGGGCGGGATCCGAGCACCATTCCGTGAAAGCGGATGGTGGAGCCAGGCAGGACCGACTGGAGACGTCTCTACTTGTTTATCTGAATTGTACCTTTGATTTTAGAATGGCCACATCCACAACGTGGGTTGTGTGTGCCAACGTGATGACAATGTCGGGGCGGAGCGTAACACCATCCAGCGAAACGTGCGCTTTTTCGCATTTGATGGTATTATGTGGATGTTTTGTCTGGACAAGTCGAAAATTGTGCTGTTCCGATCTCTGATTGGAAACTTTGCAACATTCCTGAAGTATGTGAAATGCGGTGTCTGGCTTGAGATGACAGCGACAACAGCGACGGGTGAAGGATCGATGGAATGTCTGTTTGATAAAACTCGTGTCTGAACATCCTTGGTACTTAGTCGGAGAGTCTTAATGCGATCTTTATCAGGTAAGTATTTAGTGTCAGTGTTTAGCCAACGATTAGATAATGACTGTTGTTCGTGTGCAAAAAGATCTCTGTTTGTGTAACCCTTCTTTAACTCTTTCCAGAGACTCGACCACCCCGAGAACAGGGCGTGTTTCACATTCTCACGACCAGTGACCCACGTCGGCACACCAAAGTGGTCACCGATACGCTGGAAATCACGTCCGAGGTAAATCAGGTAAGCAGCAATTGCCTGGTGCTACCAATATGAGGCATGATAATGCCGTCACCTTAGACAACATTAGGTATGACATCTACCAGCATCTTGCCTCGTGCGAGATAACAGAGGTACCTTAGCCGCCTCGCGGCGATGTCGTCCCGTCCAAAGAGCAGCGAGCTCGCGCCCGAGACCGATGTTGGCGATGTCGCCATATCGGCCAAGTCGCGGAGCAGACGTCGCCCTACGCGTTGTAATAAAGAGCACGACCAGCACGACTCCGCCGGCTCCGCAATATCTTGGTGATACGTTACAGCCTTGGGCACTCTGACTAGCCGAGGTAGTAATGCGTTGGCATCACCAAGTGTCAAAGCATATAACTACGCTACGCATGGCCCAAGGGATACGGTGATGTCGCGGGAAAATCGCGAGCGGGACGGATATCCCGAGACGCACCGCGCTCTTCGATGGCTGATTTTGAAACGCTCGCCAGAATCGAACATTTATAACGAAAAATAAAGCCATCTGTTTGAAATACACGCGTGCGATTGTCATTATCAGAAAGAGTTGATCGTGTTTCACTTATTTCTGAACGAGGGAGGTATATTTTAAGTTTCGATTCAGTATCCCTTTAAAAGGACGGTTTGATGATCGAAAATTAATTTTATTAATTGTTCATTGTAGAACGGAACATTTTTTGGTACATTGACTATCGTAGCGGGCAAATCAGCTGTCGACTACTGCTGCATCACCATAAAGAGCCTTTCTGAAGTGTGTTGTTTTACATCTACTGAGTGTAGTACTATGCAACCAACGTATTTTGCTCTATGCTGCTATTTATGGTCTTACTGGCCACCAGTAATACTGTTAAGAGTACTGAAGCTGCTCAGTGTGCAGTGGTAAAGCTTTTCATGAACTTAGCGTACTTCTGTTTTTATTTTACTTAGCTATTTTTTGTCGCTTACTGACGCACGGTTTTTCAACTCAAGGTGAACGCAAACGTACGTTAGATACGAGCTGATATCAATGTGACGGTACAAAGACTTAGGTTTAAACTTTGTTGAATTATCATGCTGAATGTCCGGTTGGGAGGCTCGTGGAGTTACACTAACCGCTCGCAACAATATCCCAAGTGATTAGGAATGCTCAGGCGTTCTATTCATCGTTTCTTTATTTTAAACAGTACCTGAGGACAAATTATACCCGTGCCACACGGGCAACTCGAATGCCATTGACAACGAATGACGTTTGAACGATCGGCCAATCAGCGCGTGACACTCCGAGCGTGGGGTGTCCCACGCGCGACAGATCGCGAGCCGATTCGTTGATCACACGAATGTCATTCGTTGTAAATGGCATTCGAGTTGCCCGTGTGGCACGGGTATTATTCTCTGGTTCGATATAAACCCCTTTCAAAAGTCTGGCTTTTATTGGAAGCTGCGGAATCCCTGAACAATAACGGACACAGATGACGCAGCACAACCACCGCTACGTGATGACGGATGCAGACAGGCAGTACCAAAAGCGCAACGCCATGGCGCTCGTTGTCTGCCAGTGTGTATGTCAGCATTGGCTAAACCAATCAAGCCCAGGCATGCACCGTGACCTTACAGCTTTAGTCTGTGTGTTTGGGCTTGTGTTTCTTCTATACTTCGTCTCATCCTACGATGGACTAAAGGCCGAAGCAACGGGCCGCCAGGTCCAATCACATTCCACGCTAAACTATGACACGCTTAGCATTTATTAGGTTTGGACGAATAATGCTCCGAATCCAAAAACGCTGCGTCATTTTTATAGCTTCGACACTGCAAAGAGCCAGTACGTAGTGGCTTTCTTTGCAATGTAAAATCGTTGAGTCACTCATTGCTCGATCCGAACCACTGTCCGCACATTCCCATCAGTGATCCGAGACGCGGGCACCGATACGTGCATCAAAGCGAAATACCACGCAATGTCTAAATGGCTCGTGATTGGATCTGGCGGTTCGTAGCTTCTGCATTTAGTCCATCGCAGGGTGAGACGAAGTATAGTTTCAGATTTGCACGCTCAGCGGTGTCGGCTGTTCCACCATTGCGCAGTGGTTCCGACCTTCTAACAAGCGGCACCTGACTTGTCTATTGACATTGCATGAACTTTTTCTGTCTGTGAGGCACGAATGCGACGTTGATTGGCCGTGTCTAAGTTCTTTCGCCAATCAGTATATGTTTAGCAGCTCTCGGGAAATTATGTAGGTAATGTTGCACGAACACAGTGTCACGTGACTTGACGTCACATCATCCATTAACTACACGACCATGATCGTGGTGTCGCTTGACCAGCAGTGTTGAGTCATGGCGTCACGTGACGTCACACGTGACGTCTCGGTGTCACCTTGCGTCATAATGTCTTATCATTGTGTTACATGACCACTGTAATGCCGATGTCGTCAGGTGAACACTGTCTTAAAAAATGAAGTGGGACACAGTCACGCAAATTTAGCAGGGGCCCGTTCACACACTCGCGTTTGCTTTGAACCGAGTTCTTTTGGTTTCTTAGGACGCAAGAACGCACAGGCACGCTGGCGCCATCTATGAGGTAACCTTGGAACCACAAATCACTGAAGCGAAGGTTTTTTTGCGGTATTTGCGAGATCACCTGTACGCACTAACTATGAGAAATCTTCGTTTATAACAACGTCGAAAAGGTTTTCGAGCCAAGAAATGATGGATTATGCGCGAAATAAAAAAAATATACAAAAACTAGAAGTGTTTCATGACTACCCGATAGATGACGCCAGTACGTTCTCTCCTCAAGATTTTTCGATGTTCTGAGACACGCGGTCGTAAGCAGAAGCAAGTGCGTGAACCGGTCTTTAGTCTGCTAAATTCACCGGGAGCGTGATGATTTTTTTTAATCTCATAACGCCACATTTTTTCGGCAATTCCAGCAAACAGAGGTTGCTTAAAAGGAATATTATTATCACGTCACAGCAAATGAGGTGCGGCATTGACCAATAACAAATTTGGAGAACCACTCACAAAGCAGGAGGCGTGAAATAACATAGTAAGCCAATCCCTGAGGTATCTTAAAGGGACCAATTAAGGCAATTTTAAACTTCTTTTTTTTTTTTAAAGAAGGTATTTTCGGACATGTTGGGTGCCTAGCATGCCACTCAACTTTTTAGAGCTCTGTGACTCTTATTTCTCTGCCTGCAAATAAATTTTTTTAAACAGAAACAAACATTCCGACGTGACGTCGAGGAGAACTGTTGACGTCGGTAGAATTTAGTGGACGCTCAGCGCGGTTCACACGGTTGGCTATATGGTTCTTGCACGAGACCATGATGCAACGCTACTACTGGTTTGTAAATCTCACAGGAACCCGCCGCAGTCCATGTTGGAGGCGTTCGTTATTGTTATGCTATGTTTAGTGTGCTCGAGGTTTAAAATGGTCAGTTGCGCCGTAATTAATCGTTCCAGCCGTAAAAAAATTGTCAACAACGGAGCTACGGCCAGCAGTATAAGTTTTTCTAGAATTCCGGCAATCAGGAACCAGGACAAGGCGACGCTCGAGCAATCGGATCTCCAGCGTTATGAATGGCTCCGACGGATACGTCTGCACAACCTCGACCAGGCGGGTAAAGATGGGAGCAGAAGGCTGCAAATCCTGGGTGCTAACTTCTCCGGTCCCGAGAGAAGGAACTAGAACGAGAACGCACAGAAAGAAAGCAGACGAAGCGTTAGGTGCGTTCGTTTTGCCGCGACAAGTTGAAGATGCTCGAGCGCTTGTCAACTTTATTTAATTTTGTCAATGCGCAATTTCGGTCGGTGTTTTTCTACAAGAGAGAAATGACAAAGTACAGACCTTACAGGTGATGTTTTGCTGCTTTTTTTTTGTGCATGTAAAGGCGTCTTCAGCGATATGAGCTCATCGGAACTGCCAACTGGGACCGCCGATGTCCGCTCCCCGCCTTTCAGAAGCGGCCAAATCCATGGGATCTTTCACTCTACATTATTATATGATCTCGACAGAAAAGCTTCGTACCCCAACTATGGGTTTGTGGACTGCACCTCGTGTCAGGTGAGGATCCTCCTCTTTGCGATTGACTAGGACAAAAAAAATATTCTGAAATGTGGGTATACGAAGACTGAAATGTGGTTATATAACTCTACGGCACTACTACTACCGCAATAAGACGCCGAATGCCTCCAACATGGCGCCAAGGCACTGATAGCAGACGACGATGTTGGTTTCGATTTCGAGTCTAATTAGAAACGACTTCAGGTGCAAGAAGCCTATAATGCACAGCGGCCTGTGAACTGGAAAAATGTACGACAACGGCACGCTTTCAGACGTGTTGCTCCCTTTCAGCGACCTCACGCAGACGGAACGGGAGAACGAAACTCTGAATTGGCGCTCTACAAGGAAACCCCAGATCTGTCAGCGACACCTCGGTCGCCGCATCAGAGCGGGAGACTCTCCTGAACTCTCCGCCCGACTCGTCGACGCCGCCGCAACGCCAAGAGCGCGTCATTCGTTTGAACCAATCGCCTGACGAGGTGCCCGTGTTCGTCATGTTTCGAAGTCACGCAGCTCTTTAGTTCGCGTTTCTGCCGCCGTCTCCGTGCGGACTCTGGCATCGTTCCCGGTGCGGTTATTAGCATACCTGTGTGATTGGTTGGTGCAGCACCCAAACGTCTGCTCGAACCAGAACTTGGCCAACAGTGTTCAAGACGGGCCTTTCGCCCAATTCAATTGTGATATAAAACTTTCAAATTGCATTCCTGTCCCTTTAAGCTGTCGCGGTGATTTTAGTAAAGAGAGGGTCTTGATAATTTATGATAATGAAACGAGATATTTGTTATACTTTTAAAAATAACTGCGCGTCTAACACTCGAAGGGCCAATCTCTACTATATGCAAAAGCAGCGCAGAAATGATGAAGCGGAACATTTGTTTAGACCTCAAATTCAAGTCTGCATTGTGGCATTACGCAATCCAAGCATGGAGCTTTGCAACCATACTACAAATTTCCATTTGAGGTCTAAACAGATGTTTCGCCTCATCGTTCGCTGAGCTGATTTCGTAGATCGTACAGATTGGCTTTTCGAGTGTTTTGCGGGTAAGTACACGCGCAGGCATTTCTTAGAGTGTAGGAATGGGTTTTCTTTTTCTTGTGATTAGAGGTAAGGCAACGCAATCAATAAGAAATATAAAATCAACGTACGATGTTTAGAATCGTAGTGAAGTAGTCGAGGTATCTTCCATTTTCTCTGAATTTTGAAATATGTTCGGATTTTCTGTCACAGATGATTTGTACAGCCAAGTTCAGCTTGGTTTTTAAAAGAAACGTGTAAACAACATTGAAAGTCAATTCATAAGAAAGCAGGACCGGTGTTGCTTCCGATCGGAAGTACGAGACTGAAGAGAATGCAATTAGAGTGGCAGACGACATAGGGAAAAAAAATACATAAAACAAAACAAGTAGAGTTTAAAAAATGCGAAACGTTTTAAAATAAAATAAAGAACAGTTACAAACTAATTTTTAGACAATCTTTCATCCGAAATTTCTAAATGACCAGCACCCTTTGGGCATTCCGTGTGTTGCCGAATCAATCGTGATTGTGTTTCAGACATATATCCTGTCCTTTATGTACTTATTCGTTTTTATAGTATACTGTAAATTTAACCGACTTCATTTTTGCTCATTGGAAAATTGTGCGAAAACTTGATCCCGGAATTAGAGCAACCCTATGGTCACGGGTGTGTGACATATCACTCAAAACCGCTTAACTTCGTGCCCGCAAAATATTTTTTAAAACACGCTTTGCTGAAGTTGTGAGATATTGAGCCCTCGAAAATTAAGTCGTTTACACTACTCAGACTGGGTCTACACAAAACTTCATGTATTTTCTCTGCACTTACATGTGATAGTGACGTATTACCATTAGTTGCGATTCCTGGCGTTTTTGGCATAATAACATAATACCAACGTCTCATATGCCTTTAGATCAGGGGTCTCCGAACTTTGTGGCTAACGGGCCGGCCGCTTTGGGCATCGGTTGCCCAAAGCGGCCGATGAGAATGCTGGATCTGATTAAGACACTCTGCAATCGTTATGATACAATATACTAAGCACGATATTGTCACGAATGAGAATTGAAGAGACGATGAAAACTGAGGCAAACTAAACGTTAAATGGGGCATACTTGTGCTTAAAACAATATAGAAAAACAAATTAAGGACGTTTACAACCCCCTGTAATGCCGAACTAGAGCGCAGCTCTTGAGGAGGAGGAGGGAAGGGTGTGTACCCTCCTCCCCTCCCCTCTTTCTCTCCTGCTCCCCTCCAATTTAGCGGAAAAATTTCCCCGTAGTGTTCAGCGGAAAATATTCTCCGCTGAATTTAGCGGGGAAATTTTTCCACTAAATTTAGCGGGTAAATATTCCCGCTAAATTTAGCCGTGAAATTTTCCCGCTAAATTCAAGCCTGGACAGTTTTCTCTAAATTTAGCGGGAAAATTGTTCCGCTAAATCTAGTGGGAAATTCTTTTCGCTAAATTTGGCGGACAAAATTCCCTCCTGCTTTTCCTTCTCCTGCGTGACCCTCGTGACGTCACATCAAACGTCATTATGGGAAACGTCCCAGAATGCAACGCGTGGTTACGCCGACGCCAAAGCCGATGCCGATGAGAACCGCTCAAGCCGGAAACGGGCACCTAAGAGCTGCGCTTTAAAAAAGATTAACGTCGTAGGCGTCGATGTCGGCGAAAGATCAAGATCGAGCGCTTGGGCGAGACTGAGACCGGCTCGCCACGCGGAGCACCTTTTGTACCCGCGTGAGTTTCTGGAACATTCGACGTAGAACGTTCGGCGCGCAGAATATTCGTAACTCGATCAGACGACAACGTGTTTGAACTTACGAGAACACCAAGTTGAAAGAATAAGTAAAAGAACATCCCGCTACCTGGAGTCGAACCTGGAGCCTCCTCCCGACAGCCAAGCACGGTAACCATCTGGCCACGCACGCGCTCGCTCGGCGACGCGCATGGCATTACTCTCCCCTTTTAAAAGCACATCGACTTGATGCAACGTGCCCGGAAACAAAACCGCAAAATAAGCAAAAATAGTGGCAAACAACGGAGGCTTGTAAAACACAGTCCTGTAAAGCGTAGTGAAGTCCGTGTTCCGTCGGGCCTCACCTCCTAGTTCAGGTCCCCGAGTCGCCAAAGCACCTTGTTGGGTCTAAAGTACCGTTTTCACAGCATCTCACTGAGACCGCTGCGGCGAATGGATGTCCACATCCGCACTCTGTTTTCGGGCTGTAAGTGGAAGTCGCGACGACGAAGGTTGTACCGTCCTGCGTCAACACGTTGTTGGTCTTGGATCCACAGGGGACGAGCTGGCGTACTTGCTCTGCTGGTTGGTTTATCAACAGGATGTCGTCGGTTCCATTGTCTACTTTGTCGTGGGGTAGCATTGCGTCAAGCATCGGTGTCACCTTTCTGCCATGCACCAGCTGGAATGGTGTCATTCCGGTGGTCTCACGAACTGCAGTGCTGTAGACAAACGTGACTTGTGCTCAACATTCACGTAGATAGCGATCATGTCTGCGATGGTCTTGTTAAGCTGCTCCATCACTCCCTTGATTTGCGGATTGTATGCCGTGGTCCGACGATGTTCGGTGGGGCTTAGCTGAAGTATCTCCTTTGTCAACGGGGCCATGAACTATGATCCCCGATTTGTAATGAGGTCTTGAGAAGTGCCATGTCATTGGAGTATGGAGTCGACGAAGAGCTTGGCGACTTCCACAGCAGTCCCCGACGGAAGGGCGTTTGTGTCTACGTATCATATTAGATAATCAGTGGCCACGATTATCCAATGTTTTCCCAAGGTCGACAGCGAAAAGGGGCCAATTAAATCCATTACGATCTGCTGGAACGTTGCAGTCGGCGGAGGAACTGGCTGCAGGAGAACTGACGGCCTCGACGGTGGTTTCTTGTGTGGCATGCACTCGTGGCTTGACCGCGTGTAGAGATGGGCGGTTTTGGAGAGCTCGGGCCGTTAATACTTTTCATGAATTCGGGCAACTGTCCAGCCATAACCAAGGTGTCCGGTCGTTGGGTCGTCGTGACATGCTTTAAAAATCCCCTCTCGAAGATCGGTCGAGATTACCAGCAGCCACGAAGAGTTGTTGTCCCCGAAGTTCTCTTTCCAGAGTACACCTTGTCGAATGGCGAAGGTTGGCAGGGCTTATGAAAAAACACGTGGTATGGTACTCCCGCGCCCTTCCAGTTGCTCTATTAGTGCGCGCAGCTCAGGATCGCCTCGTTGACGTCGTGCCATGTCGTCGGTGTTCATTGCGCCTAGGAGCAGCTCGTCGTCATTGTCATCGCTGCTGCCGGAAGTTGTCTCGAGAGGAGCTCTGGACAGGCAGTCGATGTCGCTGTAACTGCGGTCTGACTTAGAACACACCCATGTTGAACTCTTGTAGCCGAATTTTCGAACGAGCGAGGCGTCCTGAATGGTCCTTGAGGTTTGCAAGCAGGCAGAGCGAGTGGTGGCCTGTGACTACACGAAACAGGCTCCCGTACAAGTATGAGCGAAACTTCGTGATTGCCCAGACGACCGATATATATTATTTTTTTCAGTCTTGGAGTCATTTCTCGCCGCCTTGGACGGCGTTCGACTTCCGTAGGCGATGACTCGCTCGCTGCCTTCTTGCACTTGAGCCAGTACCACTCTAAAACCTGCGTTACTAGCGTCCGTGTGAATCTCGGTTACTGCATCCTGATCAAAGCGTCCAAAGACGGGAAATGTCTGGAGTCTTGGCTTAAGCTCGTCGAATGCCTGCTGCTGCTCCTCGGACCATTCGAACTTATCGGCGTCCTTCGTGAGGTTTGTGAGTGGTGCGGAAATTTTTGCAAAATCCCGAACGAAGCGCCGATAGCTGGCACATAGTCCAAAAAAACTTCGCATGACCTTCTTGTCCGTCGACGGTGGAAATGTCGCGATGGCGAGAGTCTTCTCTGGGTCTCGGCGAACGCCTTCATTACTAACCACGTGGCCTAAAAACTTTATTTCGTCATAGGCAAACCGGCACTTCGACGGCTTGATGGTGAGTCCGGTGGTCTGTATGGCTTGAAGAACAGCTCGAAGTCGTCGCAAGTGCTCGTCGAAGTCGCTTGAAAACACTACGACATCGTCTAGGTAGACGAGACAGCTCTGCCACTTCAGTCCTCCCTGTACGGTGTCCATGACACGCTGGAAAGTTCTTGGCGCCGTGCATAGTCCGAAAGGCATCACCTTGAATTGGTATAGTCCATCCTGCGTGATGAAGGCTGACTTCTCTCGGTCCCGTTCGTCGACTTCAATCTGCCAGTAGCCGCTCTTCAGGTCCATCGATGAAAAGTATCGAGGGTGGCCCAGCCGGTCTAGCGTGTCGTCGATGCGGGGGAGTGGATGCACGTTTTTCTTCGTCATCGCATTCAGCTGCCAGTAGTCCACGTTTAACCTAGGCGGTCTGTCCTTCTTCTTAACCGGTGTAACTGGAGAGGCCACGGACCGCTTGAAGGCGGGATTATGTCGTACTTCAGGATCTATTGACCTTGCTCTTGGATTACCTCCCGTTCTCTTGTGGAAACTCTTTACGACTATCGATGCAGAGGGAGCGCGTCGTCCCCGGTAACGAAGCGGTTCTTCGCAACTGCGGTTTGGCGCACCTTCGACTTCTTCGCAAAGTAGTCGCGGTATTCGGCGAGGAGGTTAATCAGCTGCCGTCGTTTTGGCCCGGAACCTTAGGGTCAATGTCGAGCTTCGCTGGCGCTGTACTCTCTTACTGGGGTGGTGGGGACTCTTCAGTTATCACGGTGATTTTGGCAGAGTTCCGGAGTTCCTCGACGTGGCCCACAGCGGCACCTTTTGTGTGGTGTTGCGTTTCTTGCCGGTAGTTCGTCACGAGGACCACATTTGTGCAGGTAGCTGCATTGGATACGACGGGTACAACAACGCTTGATCGTGGCTGCAGGCTCACGTGGTCGGCAGCTACTCGGACGGCGACTGATGTTGTTTAGGGTATCTCTGGAAGCGGAACATGTGTCCGCCACGCCAATCTGTTCTCTCCGAGGTCAATGACGGCGCCGTATTCAGAAAGATATTTCATGCCAAAAATGACACCTCTGGCACTGTCTTGTAGAACAAAGAATTTCACATGAGACGTCTCGCCGTAAATTTCGACGCGAGCAGTGCACTTTCAGACAGGCGTGATGAGGAGTCATCCAGCGCTTCGTATCTGCGGCCCATTCCACGGCATCTGCCCTTTCCAATGGCGGCGAGAGTCTCTCACTCAAAACTGAGTAGTCTGCACCGGTATCCACAAGTGCTAATGCGTCGTGGCCGTCGATAACAACGTTTAGGTTGTTGGGCACCATTGCAGGAGCATCGTTGCGATACATGGTGTCGGAAGAGTGGGAGCGCTCCGGCGTTCTTGGAGGTTCTTTACTTCGGTTTCTGCGGTAACGCCACCTACAGGCGTTGCCGCGGTTATTTTTCCTGGCGATGCAGGGGAGACAGGCTCTCTCGGCGGTGTCGTGGCGCTGGAGACGCTGAACGGCTTGGCGACGGTGAGCGGGATTCACGGCGGAGAGGCGGTGCTGAGAATTTCGAACGTCGGAGGTACTCCTTGATGTCTTGAGAGCGTTCGCCGTACCTCGGGTGTGGGTCGTTCGGGTGGAACCCCCGCAGCCCACGATAGATGTGGTTGGCTTCCTCGCAGTGGTTGTCGCGACCAGGCGGTCACCATATGACAACAGCCGAGGAGAGGTGAAAGAGAGCCGTACATCAAGTGACCGCTGAACCAAAGTGCCTTTATCCCGCGCACGCTCCCAGGAAAAAAGCAATAACGCCGCCGTGTGGAACAGTGCCGCCATCTGTTAGAAGACGGGTACAACACTACATTCCCCTTCCGAGCTGGAGGAGTCTACTCCAGCCTAAACTCGAAAACTCGAGCTTAAAAATTGAGTCTCTTTAGTAGCTTCACCTGCCGACCGTAGTGGGTGACCCGATCACCTTGAGGAGTACTTGTCCCAAAGGTGCTCACGTCAGACGAGTCACGAGTCAAAGCGTTGGCTTGCGGATCAGGTGTGGGGCTCGACTGACCGGGTGTGGCTGGCAGGCATGGAACTGGATCGCTCGGCAGGCTGGGGCTGAATGGCACCAGATGCTTGCGGTTACGGTTGCACCATCTCACTAGGTGTCTCGATGACGTAGGAACAGGGTCGCCGTGCCTTGTTGTGTACTATTGCCGCACACGAAATGTCCAGGACCCAAACGTCCTCGCATGCTTCCAAAGGCCGCAGTGACCGAGCCTCGTGATGAAGATTGAAATCCTTTCTTTCACGACTTCGCAACACCTTTTCTCGGCGTCTGTTGACCTCCGACGATAGCCACTCGTGAGTGAGTGATCTGTTGACCCCTGAAAGCCGAGTCTGTAGGCACCGTCTCATTCGCACTTCCGCGGGGCTGTAGCCAGTCACACCAGGAGTGCAGGAGTGTCATGATAGACCACCAACGCCATGTGCGCGTTGTCTAACCTGACAAAAACCTCCTTGAGCGTCCGGACCATGCGCACGGCTTCCCCGTTAACCACAGAGTCCAAGATTCCAAAACGAGAGAAGGAGCTCTTCACGGCAGCGATAACAGAACTTGAGTTCGTAGACGTAAGGCTCACCACTTCAGGGAAGCGGCAGTAGTAATCCACTATGACGACGTAGTTCCGTCCCTTCCGCTCAAACAGGTCCACACCGACTCGCTGCCACGGGCGGTCTGGAGTGGGAGTTCCAAGAAGTGACTCGCTGGACTGAACCTTTTTCTGCGCGCTTCTCACAGGTGGCGGCATGCTATCCCAACTAGCTGTTTATGGCGGGCCACCAGATGGAGTCGCGAACCCTTGCTTTACATTGTCCAATTCCTCGGTGACCTTCGTGGAGGAGTTGGAGCCTCTCCTTTTGAAGAGACGTGAGAACCAGGATACGACCGTTTTTCAGCAGCAGCCCTTGAAATACTGTGATGCTGCTTTGTTCCCTCCAGTAGGCTTGAAGATAAACAGGAACATTCGACACCTTCCTTGGCGAGCATCCCTTGCAGAATCTGATCAAGCCAGCAGAGACTCCGTCCTCGGTTTGGTGCTTGCGAAGCCGATCGAGACGAGAGGGGGTGAAACCTACGACGTCCTGGAGCAGCGCCCCAACAGCTCGACTGTGTCGACTTTGATTATCGGTGGCTTTCAGAGGAACACGTGAGAGAGTGTCCGCTGTTGCCAGAAGCTTCCCGGGCACGTACAGAACCCTGTACTGGCAAGACATCAGACGGATCCTTAGCTGCTGAACACGAGGAAGAATTGTGTCTAGTTCCGCAGAATCCAGCAGCTTCACGAGGAGTTTATGATCGGTCCCAGCGTCGAACCTGATATCTCGTACAAATTCGTCGAAGCGCTCGGCGGCCCACGAGAGAGCCAGTGCTTCGTTTTCAGTTTGACTGTACGCAGTCTCCGTTAGCTTAAGAGACTGTGAAGCGTAGGTGACTGCACGACGCTGTCCTCACAGCTGGGTCTGGAGCATGACGGCTCCCAGTCCATAGGAACTCGCATTCCACACAGATGCGGTACCCCCCGGCGGACTTCGGAATGACGACGATGCCTGAGCACTAGTCCGTTGGATCATCGACTTTCCGGATGACATCTTCAAGTTCAAGCTTGTCCAGTTACCTGCGGACGATGTCATGAAGAGGTATCAGTACGCGCCGAGGGACGCTGAGTGAGAACGGCTGTGTACCTGGCTGGAGGCGAATCACGCACTCGTCCTTGTGTTCACCCAAGCCCCCGAAGATTTCACACTGAAGAGGTGTCCGTTGGTCGGGACTGCAGAGGGCATCGACAAACTTCACGACGCCAAGCTTCTGGATGGCAGGGAACCAAACGAATGCCAGGTCTTGCGAGGGTAAGACATAACCCGCTCTATGACCGACTTCCCTTTCCAGGTCAGCGTGTGGCCTGGAACGTGCCGAGGACTCTCAAGGGGTAGTTTCCAGGGCCCGTCAGCTGTCCTTCCGACATCTCGAGACGCCGAGGTGCTCCGGCTAACGTGCTTGGCACAACCGTGACCTCAGCTCCGGAGTCAACCTTGAAGTGTACGTCATACCCGTTGACAGCTACCTGGACGAATTTGGCACGATCCGTCGCCGGCACGGCATGTAGGTAAACAGAGTGCAGGCATCTCTTCCGCTTCTCGCAGACGCTCTCAAAGTATCCTGGGCGACGACAGAAATGACACTTCGCCTGCCGAGCGGGACACTCTTTGCAGGGGAGTGTATGGCGGCCGCAGAACCTGCAGTCCTTGCCAAATTACTTCTGCCCCTTTTTGAGACGAGTTGCGTCCAGCTTCAGCTGCCCGGGAGGATCAGGACCAGTCCCCTTGTGGAAAACTGTCTCTCTTGCCTTCACGGAGTCCTCGTAGGTGCGAGCTTGAAGACGTGCTTCGGTCATGGTGAGGTTAGGGCACCGACACAACTTGTCTGAGAGATGCTGGTCGAGGAGTCTTATGACGAAACGGTCTCAAACGAGGTGGTCCTCCACCTCCGCGGAAGAGTTGTGGCACTCGCGGACCAGCTCCCGAAGCGCCGAATTCGAGCTGTCGACGCTCTTCCCGGGTTATTGGACACGGCGGTGGAATCGCGCGCTCTCGTACACCTCGCTGAGTGGGTACACGAAGTGCGTCGTGAACTTCTCTTTGACCGGAGCGAAGGTCATCCACTCTTCTGCGGTTAGGCCTAGCGTCTCAAGAACGCGTCGCGCTTCTTCGGAATCTATTGCGTAGAGCAGCGTGCGCACCTGAACTTCCCCAGACGCTTGGTGCAGGCCCGACGCAAAGCTGTAATCCTCGAACTGAAAAATACAGAGCGGCCGCTTGTCCGGATTGGCGAAGTCGAACTTCGGCAGCGGAGCAAGTTCCACGCTTGGAAAGGTGACGGTGACGGTGGGGACGCCGGACTCTCGTGCTCCCTCAGCTTCGAGTCCCTATCATTTCGCCGAAACTCGTTTCGTGGAATTATGTGTCGTGGACAACTTTTCATGTACACAGGTTTCTCCGACACGATCGTTTCATCGGCATTTGTTACGCGAATTGAACGCTTGAGGGACATTTCTTCATACGTGTATCACTGGGGTGCGTGTTAAACCCCCCCCCCCCCCCCCCTCTTCCGGCCTGCGTTCACTCCGCCTCGCGACGACCATCTCCAGCGGCTCATTCCGAAAATTTTAACCTAAATGGCCGACCGGTACACGCCGCTTCGCGGCGACAGTCTCATCCAGCTTATCAGAAGAAAAAAAAGCTAATTTGAGCTGTCGATGAAACAATTTGTAGATGAAACAAACTGTCGATGAAGCATCGCGTGTCGATAAAACGATCTGTCCATGAAACGTCGTTCGATGATCTGATTGCCGCCGCTCAGCGTTTGCCATGGCGGGAAGCAGAAGGAAGCAGAAGCCGTCACCACGTTGGCGGCTCTCGGCTTGAAGCTCTCGAACGCTGGGAGGCCTAGCATAGAAGGCGGCCCACGCTAGGCAATCCCACTTCTTACACCATATCGCGACCGGGCGGTCGCGATACGACAGTAGTTGAGTAGGGATAAAAGAGAGCTACACACCAGGGGACCTCTAACCAAAAGTGATTTTTATTCCCTGCACGCTCCCCTGAAGTGAACTACAACGCCGCCGTGTGGAACGGTGGCGCCATCTGTGCGAAGATGGGCACAACACTACAATTCCCGCAACTTGCTTGTACTTTACCGGTGCTCGAAATCGAGGAGCTCACCGTTAAATAGGCCAGAGAAATCGACGTTTGCACGTGGCGACATTATATTTTGATCAAAACAGTATTTTACTATAGCGGATTTTATCTTGCGAAATTTTAAGACACAACTTTCTTTGTGCGAAATTAAAATAGCATAAGTTGAGAATTTCGGCGGCAGGATACGTAAAAGACTACAAGCCAATATACTCCGTTTCACGATAAATTGGGGAACTGGGGAGGCTGTGGCCCCCGCGACCCAATAAGTGCGCCGGAGCAAGGCACGTGATAACACTCCATGGTCGAGGCCACGGGGGCCTCGTTACCGCCACAGCAACAGCGCCGTCCGCAACAAAAATTAATTCTGGGCTTTTTTTTTTTTTCTTTTAACGGCACTAGACCTTACTCATATTTGCACTCCATCTGTCCGACGTTGCGCCAACCTTTTTCTGTAGCCTCAAACATAAATACCCTTTGTTTGAGATTACGGGCAGAGCACTGGCTGTGATGAAGTGATGCCGTTCTACTGCTTTTTCGCGCTGCGCAATCAACGGAGAAAAAACAAGTCAGCGGAATTTTACAGATTACCTTTCTTTTACTTTTCCATCTCAGGTTTTTACAACGCATCTTGGAATAACTGTAGTGTAAGAAGTCAACTGATGTAAATATACGGTTTAATGGCTTTGATTTACTTTTCAATCTGAAGTTTTACAACGAAACTCGCAATAACGGAAGCGTTTTACTGGGACTACCCGAGTAGCAAAATAGCGGAACCGCGCCGCCTGCTTCTACCGCGGGCGTTGTCAAATTTTCTTAATATATGAAGCTCCCCATTATTGTATCAATGGCTGGTTAATGCTGCTTCACACATTTGTGCCGGTTCCGTCCACAACCACCAAAATAAGGACACCGGGAAAACTGCGGATCATGGTTTTAATTCATGAGGCTACTTCTTGAAGTGCTGTGACACAATATTGTCACGAATGACAAGTGATGAGGCGATAATAACTGAAGAAACTAAACTTTTAATAGGGGCGAACTTGTGCCCAAAAATAAAAGAAAAGGCACAGAAGAAAGTAGAGCGTCGCTGGCGTCGAAGTCGGCGAGACAGCAGAGTCGAACCGCTGGGGCGAAACTGACTCCGCTCGCCTTGCGAAATCCCTTATGTACCCTCGTGGGTTTCTGGATCGTTCGACGTAGAACTTTCGGTGCGTAAAACATTCGGAACTCGACTAGACGAGAATGTTCTCGAACTTATGAGAAGGCCAAGTTGAAAGAATAAATAAAAGGGCAGTCCGCTAACTGGAATCGAACCTGCACCTTCTGCGTGACAGTCAAGAGCGGTAACCACTCGGCCACGTACGCGCTTGCCCGACAACGCGCGTGGCAATACGTGGGGCAAACCGTTTTAATGCGAAAGCATTACCTTCCCATGGAGCGAGCTGACGTCATCAGTTTGAAGCGCGAAAACGGCACCCAGTTTCCCCGATCCTTCGCTTTCATTTGCTGGCACGCGTCGACAGGGCTCCCATTGGCAGCTGCGCGCGTCAGTTTCCACGACCGCATTGGCGCATACCCCATGGCGCTGCGTGTACATCAGCGAGCCGTTAACACGGAGCATTTAAGGTCAGCGTGCCCAGGGGAGAACACGCGCTGACCGGCGACGAAAAGTACGCAGCAGACGACAAAGAGAGCGGTCGAGCAGACAACAAAGTGAGCGGGCGAGTGGCTTGCTTGCTTTCGCATTCACGACTCATAAGAAGTGCTTAGGTGTGCCTCGAGCTTTTTCCAGTAACTATAGATTCATGGCGTCGTTTCGGTCATTCTGAACCAAACCAACGTAACTTTCGGAACCAGGCTTGCTCATATGTTTCATTTAAAAGTATCTAACGCCTCCACCACGTCCTAGAAAAGCAACATCGTAAGAACTGGAGCGGAAAACGCTATGCAGGTAGAGTGGCCGGTTGAAAAGCCTCAAAGATGGCGGGGAGGCTCAATAATTCGCGCGGCAGCCGAGAGATGGCGCTAATAATGAATCAGGTCTATGCGCAGGGCAAGTTTGTCTGCTTCTTGCGCAGGGGGCAACGTTACTAGATTACCTCAGTTGTGGAACTCCCGCGGAGGGGGGTAGCCCCCCTTACTCACTTCAATCCGCCTGGAGTCGTTCGAAGCGCCATCTATATTTTCGTTTCATAACTGTGCATTCTAAAGAGCACAGCTGAAGCGCCAAATGGCGATCACAACGCCGCCATTTCTCCCGCAGCGGTCACTCGAGGAACTGCACGTGACATCCATTTTGGCTTCAGAAACAGCCGAAATAGATACAGTGGAAAGGGTTACAGGGCTGCCACCCCCGTATCCCCAGCGGACGCGCCGCGACACATTACCGTAGTTAAAATGCACCTACGTCGGGACGCGCTACCTGAAATCCCCGCTGAGGCATGGTTGTATAAAAACAATATTAATTGTGCTGCAAAACCTTGAAAACTAAAAATTTTAGAAACCATCACGCGCCCCCCATTTTGTACTAAACTCCAATAAAAGTTACTACAAAAAGAGTTTTTTTTTTCGTTGGTTTTTACGTTTCTAGTAACGTTGAAACGAACGTATCCCGATTCAGTTACCAAATCAGCCGTCCGGCGGCGCGTCGAGCGACTCCGGGCGGGTCGTGGTGAGTGAGGGGGGTACTGTTCGTGCATGCAGCGTCTATGAACAGTTCCTTAACTGAGTAAATCTAATAACGTTGGCAGGGGGTAGCGGTGACGTCAGAATGCCGAGCCCTGATTGGCTGATCGCGACCCCCTATCTGAGCGTCGTCTGCTCCTTTGCAACGTCGTCTGCTCGCAACGTCGTCCGCGTCTGTCTTACCTTTCCTGCGACTTTAACGACGCCGTTAAAGAGTGAGGAGTCTCGCCGCACACTAATGGAGGGAAAAAGTATTTGGGAGACAGAACTTGCGGACCCTAACCACTCTCACTCTCGGTTCTTAGCAAACAAACCTCGGCGCCTCGGGACACCTCGCCAGTGAGTCCTTTGACTTCTCTCCATGATGCTCGTCTGCTAGTTGTTAGACAAAAACAACGTACCGCTCGAGTTATTTCGTTTGCCCTCTCTGAAAGGCGAAGTCGAGCTCGCTCGTAAAGACCTGCACTTTCGAAAGTCGCAGGAAAGGTAAGACAGACGCGGACGACGTTGCGAGCAGACGACGTTGCAAAGGAGCAGACGACGCTCAGATAGGGGGTCGCGATCAGCCAATCAGGGCTCGGCGTTCTGACGTCACCGCTACCCCCCGTGCAAGAAGCAGATGAACTTGCCCTCCGCATTGAACTCGCGCGATTGCATCTCTAACGAGAATATATGAAGAATAAAAAATAAATGATCACAAATTTATTAGTTTCAATTCTATTTAGACCAAAACAGTAACGCTACATCCGTATCCGATCCCGATCTTTTTCTCCTTGTTGCGCCGTAGCCGTTGGCGATCACCGGCGATCGCAGACGTGTAATCGGCCGTTTACGCTCAAAACATCGCACTGTGCCCTGGCATTAGCTCCCGTCACAGATTCGCGACTGAATTGAGCGTATGGTGTTCTCATGAACTGTTCCCAAAGTGCTCGCTATTCTTGCGGACGGAATTGTTGATGCGGCGTACGATCATCCGAAGTTGGTTGGTTTCGGAGCAGACGACTCTTGGCTAGCAGACGACAGTCGGTTCCTAGGCGCCTCGCGCCTCGCATTTGGCCTGGTGACTCAAATGCTCCCGTGACGCCGGGTCACGTGCCTGGCCCCGACGCTCTTATTGGGTCATGGGGCTCTAGCCTCCACAGCTCGTGAAGTTATCGTGAAACGGAGTGTATTGGCTGGTCGTCTCGTACGTATCCAGCCGTCAAAATTTTCAAAGACGTTGTTTTAATTTCGCGCAAAGAAAGCTGCGTCTTAATATTTCGCCAAGTAAAATCCACTATAGTAAAATACTGTTTTGATCAAAATATGATTTCGCATGTGGGAACACGATGGCTACCTGTCGCCGGCAACCAATAGGAGCGCCTGTGGCACAATCAAACGATGGCTCGACCAGCCGGAAGATGGCGCCACCAGCCCGACTCCAGGGATACAGAAGAGAGAGGGTTCATCTCAAACCATGTGGAGCCTTGGCAATTTAACGGCGCACGCCGCCTGCGGCAAATGGCAAGTGCTCAAGCGCTGGGATTTCGTGCGGCCAGAAGGAAAGCAGGTGCAAAGGCGGACCGCTGCAACGCTGCAGACGTAACTGAACTGACTGTGATGGAAGTCGATGAGCGGCCCCTATCCGCTGCAATCATCCCTTCCTCCGAGCCCTTGATGTCCTCGCTAAGCACTACCCGATGCCCTAGTGTCTTAGAGGACTTGGGGGATGCGATAGAGTTTGTTTCTTTTAAGTTGATTTTAACTAACAAAAAAAACGTTGTGTTAATTTCTGTAGTGATAGAGCTCAGAACTTATTTTTACCCTCAGGAGGACAGGAGCACAAAACGTGCGCTCTTCACATTGGGCCTATTGCTCAGATTTTCAAGAGCGTACTACATCCATAGTTTTGATATCCTATAGCTGCTTCCTTAGCATTTTAAATTTGGGTTTTTTTTTGTCATTTTATTTCACAACGTGAATTATAGTTTCTTCGGCATTGAGTCAATCCTGGGTAAAAATTAATTCCCCAAACTTATCTGAAAGCAGCTACTCCTATTCCGCGTACAAATCGCAACGGTGCGCTGAATTGAAGGTAATAAAAATATTGACCTCCTTAATTGATTTTGCACCCGCTCACGACAAATCCGGAATCGGCGCTTCTAAATCCGCTACTACGCCCATGCACGGAAAAGAAGATATCGCACTTTAATTCGTCTGCTAATCAGTAACAATAAGCGACCAGCGATTAGTCGAACATCTATTTCTTTGTCAAAAAGTGAAGATCTCCGTTCTAGTTCTTGCGAAAGGAAAACGAGTCCCCACGACAAAGTACCCACAACAAATTTCCGGGGGACTTCCCCGACCCTACGTGATGCCCGCAGCAAAGTACTACAACAAATCCCCGGAGGGCCTTCCAGACCTCCCCAGCTTTCTTCCTCACCCCCTTACTCCCTCTCTCTCTCTAATCCTCCTCTCCCTCTTTCTCTCCTCCTCCTCTTTGAGCGTAGTGCGAACAAACAGGTGCTGCTGTAACACAGGATATCTACCGAGAGTAGAGATCCCACATCAGGAGTATAAAACACGCGGCCCACGGGCCGCATGCGTCCCGCGACTCACTGGGACGCGGCCCGCAGGCAACCGGTTACGACTACGAGTCCGAGTTCCCACGTCTCGAGCGCTAGAAATAAAATGCGCCATAGTAATCTCTTCTCCCCGATTCATTTTGGCTCGAAAAGTAGCCCTGCTCTTTTAACGAAGTCACATAGGTTATATTTATATGTTTTCATATTCGCCATTTGTTTCGCTTTATCTTTTTCTTTCCTGCTTTTTGTAATGTAAAATTCAGTGAACTCTCGATCAGAAGGCGCATCTGCCACAGATAAAGTTACAAGCACGAAATTCTTGCCTTAAAAAAAGAAAAAAAAAAGATATCGCCATTAAAAGCCAAGTATTTCTTTCGCTAGGAAACCAAGAACTGCCATATTAACGAATTGTTTTTAGGCATGTTGAGCTTGTTTAATTCCTGAGTGAATTGAGCAACGGGAACGACAGTGGACTTGCTTTCTTGTTCTATTGAAAATGACAGCACGTTGGAGGGGCAGTTTCATTTTAAATATTGTTATCACATCAGGTCCGGGCCCAAAGTGGTCATATGAGCAAATAGAATTTAAAGATGTTACTGTGAGCTTAGAAAAAACATGGAGCTAGAGGGCTCTTCTCTTCCAAATCTTGAACCCCCCCCCCCCCCCCCCCTCGTCTTACGTTGGCCCTCAACCTATCTGGTGTGGGTTATCTGACCCCCATACTCAAATGAGTTTGATACCACTGGCCTATATATGGTAAGAGTTAGTGTAACTGAAAATACGGAAGCGTATGGTTAGAAGGCTATGGCTGGCTGGTTGGCTAGTTGGCTAGTTGGATGGATGGAGCCGCCTAGAGAGGCTATGGCTAGGGGTGTCGCGAACCGGCCGCGGTTCGAGTTCGACCAGGTCGACTTTTTCGAACTTTTAGTGAAAAGTTCGGCGAACCTGGTATTGAGGTTCGACTCGTGTGCGCATGCGCGACAGGCTGGCCAGTTGGCTTCGGATTGGATGGCGATGGCTAAGGGATGAACCAAGGGCAGCGCTGATTGGTTTTTCCAGTTAATACAGTACAAAAAATTAAATTATTCACTTCTTCAGTGATAAGAATTGATTTCTTCTAATTGCAACTGTTCATTAAATAAAATAACCCATTGCATAAAAAAAAAAAAAAAAATTCTCCAAACCTAGACATGCTTGTATCAAGGTCTGACCACAGTGTCCACAAAGTCGAATCCGGTCGAATCTGGCGAAAGGTTCGAAGGTTCGTCGAACCGGTTCGACCCAGTCGAACCCCGAAAGTTCGACCTAAAAATCCGGTTCGACAAAAGTTCGCGACACCCCTAGCTATGGCTGGCTGTTTGGCTGGCTGTTTGGCTGGCTGTTTGGCTGGCTGGCTGGCTGGCTGGCTGGATCGAGCCGTCTAGAGTCGTTAGAGCGGCGTTGCCAGCGCGGCCTGCCGTTCTGCCGGCTCTGCCTCTGCGGCTGCTCCGGGCCCTGCGGGCGGCCCGATTCGAAGAGGTGACCGTGACTCGTACGCTGTCCGTCCGGACGGTTCGAAATTCAAAACAAGTACTCTAAAATAAAAAAAAAATGTCGCCATAAGCAATTGACTTGCACTCACCCTCAGAAGAAACAAAAAGGGTATATTCTTACACCCTTTTGTTTTATATATTATACCCCGAAACTTCCCTTCGACATACAAGGCACTGACGTCGAACAGACGGCCTTCACGTTTACGGGGGGCTTCATAACGGTGCGATATAACTTAATAAACAGGAAAAGAACGTATCAAAGACTACAAACAGAAAACACTGAGGTTTTGCAGTAAAGCCAAGAAATATCCGATCTCTTTTTTTTATTCAGTAACACGTACATTAGCTATTTTTATAAGTTGTACCCCTCGGCTATCAAGCCGCTCGTGAAAGTTGGTACCGTCGTTCGACGTCAGTGGGTTGTACGTCAAACTGAAGTTTAGGGGTGCGAGATTTCATAGGTCCATAAGTGATGCGAGATTTCATAGGTCCATAAGTTGAATACCCTTCTTGTGCGAGACTCAATACTTCCGATTTTTGCTATTTCCCGGCCATTCGACGGCGGCATAGCAGTTTTCGATTTCATGGCGTCTTTATATTGAAATGAGTGAAAGGCAAGTGCGATACGGCTTCGTGTGGCATGGACAAGAGCGTGCGCGGCAGTCTTCAGACTCAAAACGCTTATCAAAATCGAAATGGGACACAATACAAGTGAAATCACAGCCTATTACTTGACTTATTTAAATTCTTACGTTGAAAGAGGCGACGGAACGAGCTCGTTGCTAATAGATTAATGATCCAACGTTCCTCTACTTAATGCGATTTGCTGCTCTTCGTAGTACACAATGCCGCAGGTAAGCGCGGAGGCCACAGAAAGGCACGCAGTATAGACCTTTCCAGCGGCAGTCTCGAATGAAGCGACCGGGCAAAAAATGCTGAGTCACTGAGCTGTGGACGCATGCGCAGCGTCTGATATACCACACAGCAGATCAACAGCGCATGCTTGGAAGGCGTTCCACTGCCCAACAGACAAAGATGGCAGAGCGCAGGAGGCGATTTCTGCAAAGGTCTATAGGAAAGGGGCGGACATAACTCAAGCCCCGACCGGGGCGCCCCTAGCTGCAAACAGATAATTTTCATCGGCACTCTATTTTCAGCAGCTGCACTCAGATTACGTTCACTCACGTTTTGTGCCACGGAAAAAGCTTGCGCAATTCGTAAGTGCCTTAAATTCCGTTTTCATAATGACGGGACTTATCTCGCCATTATTCCAACTCGAAGAAATCGCGTTTTTTGGAACGTTGCGGAGGATGGCGGCAGCGTGCTGAAGACACGATTTCTATTCGTTCGTCGTCTTTCGCCGAAAAAGTTCTTTAAAACCCTGTGTAAGCCATGGGACTTGCCATTGAGACCACGTGGAAATGTTTATGGAAGCGCAATGCCGCAGGAAAAAGGCACAACTTGTCGAATGCAAGTTTTGCCGGTTTCGCGGCGTGATCAAAGATTCCTTGGCACGCCGAAGCGCTGCGTCTCTGTGCCTTCGCACGCTTGGATACCGATGAAGAATAGGAGCCGCGGCAAAGTTTTGAAGGTGTTTCGCCCGTAGATGTCTTTGCATCATATTAGCGACGAGATGTTTTAATGGCGCCCTCCTATGGTTTCATCTCGTGACGTCATTACCTTACGAACTAATAGTTCGACGGTGTTTATGATTAGCATGGTGGAAGCTTGAGATCATTGCGCTCTGAAACCAAAACTGCCAACACCGTCACAATTGAAGTTCTTACATTACTCTTATTTTTGTAGATGAGAAAACCTTTGCTGACGTCATAGTCAGCATTCGGCCAATCGTGGAAGGCCGACCACAGCGACGCTTTTGATCGCGCACGTCGCCAATTTCGGCCACGGAGTTCGGGATCGTCCAGCTTCCCGGCGAGTTGATATACTCCGTTTCAGCTTATGTTGTACCACAGCGAAGGCTAGAAGCGCGAGCTCATAGCGTTGGCAGCTGCCCTTGGTGCACGAGAGCTTGTGCCGCCGAGGTCTGCCATAGAGCAAGGAGCTCGTGCTTCTAGCCTTCGCTGCGGTACAACACAAGGTGAAACGGAGTATATCAATAAAGGGCCGAAAACAATCTGTATGGTTGCTCTCATTCACTACTAACCATGGCTATGTTCCAAATCTACTCTAACGGATCACATGGCAGCTCAAATAGAGCAACGCTGTGGAGCAAAGAGGGTTTTCGATGGCAAAACTACAAGACGGCGAGAATGAAAATTTGTGAAGCGCGCCCCATACGGTCGTGTGCAGTCTGTTGACCAATCACAATTGGTGGAGCCGCGCTCAAACGTCAAGTGCAATGAAGTATATTGATAATGAGCCAGCACCGATCAGTTATGAGGAGCTATTGGGCGCAGTATTCTATGGACCGACACGCGCGCTTGACGTCACGGAGCTGCGGCGGGGCTGCGATCGCGCAGGAGCCGGGCGGTGTGGGCAAAAGGGCGCACGTTTTGCATGAGCGTCATAGCATTTCAGCGTGCCGCAAAGCTGTGTAGCCGTTAATTGCGCCGAAAGGTACAGAAAAAGTAGCGGGGTGAGTTTCCACAAGTTCCCGGCTGACTCTGATAGGCGCAGAAGGTAAATAATATCCGTGGATCGAAAATAATAGTCGCCTCGCGCGGACAACCGTTCGTGCGGCAAGCACTTTCTTGAAAGCAAGTGTGGCTTCCATTTCAATCTCCGTCCCGAGGCTCGCGTATGTGCAGTGTTAAGAATGGAACCTTCGGCGACCTTCTTCCGAGTTTCAACGCTGCGGAAACGAGTCACGATCTGTTCAGGACAGTCGCCCGCCTGTTGGAGCCTGCCCGAAACGAGTCACGATCTGTTCAGGACTGTCGCCCACCTGTCGAAGCCTGCCCAAAACGAGTCTCAACGCGTCCGTGACGTCAACGGGACGTGTGTGTGTGTGCGTGTGGGTTGGTGCGCTCCGGAAGGGGAGAGAGGCATGGCCTAACTGCGGAGAACCATGGCTACGACGCACTTCTGGCTACGACGCGGCGGACTTTGCTGCAACGCACTTGGCGGTTGCACCTGCTGCCCTGGCGGAAAGTGAGGGAGAAAACGGACCCTATATAAGGCGGAGCGTGAGGCTGCTCCGTTGTTCTCTCGGATTTGACGACTGTATCGCTACCATGTAATTAAACCGTTCGTTACGTTACCAATTCTCCCACCTCCACTGGACCCCTGGGTTCTTCACTTCGGGGAATGGTCGTCGTCACGAGCCAGGAAGCCTCCGGACGTGCGGCTTAAACCCCGCCTCGAACAACTGGTTGGCAGCGGTTGGAATCGGACCATGCGACATCGTGCTACATCTGTGGGTGAGCGTTTGGACTTTGCTTTGAGATTCGCCAGGCTTCAGATTATGGGTAATTAATTTTGAACTGCTGGGAATCCTTAGTGTTTGACTCGTGCGCTAGGTTTGTGTACAACCTCGCGACAATTTTTATAGCAAAGCCAAAGCTAAAAAGCAGCGATCATGGATCTAATGAGGTTACTGAGAACAGATTTACTCTGTTTTGTGAAGAATTGGGTGTGGAGGTGGAGCAAAAGATGAAGAAATCTGAGATCAGTAAAGCGATTTCAGAGAGCGCGGAAGCAGAGGAAATTAAAATTGCGTGGGAACTGCTTCAGAACGCTAAGAGCGAAGCTGCAGCGAGAGAGGAGCGGGCTGCAGCGACAGACGAACGAGCGCTAAAAAGGCTAGTGCTCGAAGTTGAACACCAGCGATTAAACTCGAAAAACAGTAGAGTTAGGGCTCCGGTACGAGCAAGTGAGACCGAGTCGTATCAAATGAAGAAGCTGCTGCAGCCGTTTAAAGTTGGGGAAGACGTGGGCCTGTTCTTAGTGAACTTTGAGAGGACATGTGAGAAGTTGAGCTTCGCCCCAGAAACGTGGCCGCAACGGCTTTTGACTTTGTTGCCCTGTGAGGCTGCAGAGTTTGTCGCGCGCCTTAGTGCTGGAGACGCGGACGACTACGACAAGGTGAAGTCCAGCCTTTTGAAGCGGTACCGCCTTTCTGCCGAGGCGTTCCGTCAAAGGTTTAGAAACGCATCCAAAAAGAGCAGCGAGGGCTTCTCGGAATTTGCGTAGGGGCTTAAAACCAACCTGATGGAATGGTTGAAGAGCGAGGAAGTGTACGAAAGCCGAGACAAGGTAGTCGAGTGTGTGTGCCTCGAACAGTTCTTTCGTAGCATTCCGCAGTCAGTCAAGCTCTGGGTGCAGGATAGGGTGGGAGTCGACTCTGTCGAAAGGGCCGCTGAGCTAGCCGAAGAGTACGCAACGCGTAGAAAGCTGAGCGGAGAAGAAAGCGAACCCGGCCGGAGCGATCAGCGCAAGACCTTCCGACAGGGAAACGGCTAGCGAGAAAACGGGCCCGAGAAGCCCGAAGCAGGACAAAAGGTCCCAGAAAAGAGCGCAGAACACTCGAACGGAGACAAGGCGCGGAAAAGCCCAACAGGGCAGTTCGAGGCAAGGAAGCCGTTCCTGTGCTACAACTGTCAGGAGCCGGGACACACAGCGGCCAGATGTAAGAAACCGCGGGTTGTGTTCTCGTACGTGAACTGTAGTGACGGGGACCTGAAGCTTCTTCGTCCCTATCTTCACGAGCTCCATGTAAACGGAAAGCCGTGCAGGGTGCTTCGGGACAGTGCAGCGACGATGGACGTTGTTCATCCGTCGTATGTAACGCCATCCGATTTTACTGGAAAGGTAGTTTGGATCAAGCAGCTGCTCGAAAAGCACAGTGTCTGTCTGTCTATGGCGACAGTAAGGATAACTCGCCCGTTCGGAGAGATAGTGACAGAGGCGGCTGTCTCGCAAACAGTCTTGATGTAGTATCCTTATTTGTTTTCTAACCGGTCAGATTTCCTGCTGCGCGAAAGGGGTCAACAACTGGGAGAAGGGCTAGTTCAGTCGTGTACGAGGTCCAAATCGCGTCAGGTCGCCCCTTTGTTGACGAGTGATCCAGAGCCAGAAGCAGCTGACGGGGAGCAAGCACTCCCAGAGTTGGAGGCAGAAAACCGGCATGAGAGGGACCAGGGGGTAGAACAGCCTGACCTCTTAGCACTAGAAAGCGTACGCCGTCCCAACGCGCCGGCGAAAAAGGCGGAGGAAGACGGGATCAGTGAAAGATCTCTCGTAGCTCCGGCGTCACGTAACTTTGGTCCTCTGCTACGAGTAGACAGAGTGTCTTTGACAGTCGAGCAGAAGAGCGACCCTAGTGTGTCAGGGTTGCGCGGTACAGCTCAGGGGATTGCTAGGACCAATGTGACGGGGCATGAAAAAGGCGGATTGTTTTATCGGCGCATTAAGGACCGCATTTTCACGTCTAGAAATCACGTGAAAATCGATTACTATTACTTCCGCGTAAGAAAAAGGAAAGGCAAATATAACGGCAATGCCGATGGGTTAAGCAGATGTTTCTGATATCACTAAAAAACAGTAGGGATGATCTCAGAGGTTTTTGTCATCAACGGGAATGAGGATCAAAGGGGGGGCACTTTGCCCAAAATGACCTCACAAATTGCGAAGGGTTTTGTCTTTTGTATTTTGTTCATAGTGACCTCGTTAGAAAAATGAGTTTTTTGGCGAAAGGGGGTCTCGATACCCCGAATTGTACCAAATTTTGGTAATCCGTAATCCAGTCTGGCGGGTCTCTGGCGGATTCCGAGCGTTTGACTGCGGTGTGGCGTGGTGTTGTGGGGGACGTTTCCGCTGATGCCTCCGCTGTGAGAGGTTTGGGAGTTTGCTTAATGCTTGCAGCGTCTTCTCAAGGCCTACTCCAAGCCCACCTCTTCAGGCCAGCGATAGTACCACCGGCCATTCGAGGTTTCCCTGGTCCCAGAGGGGCTGTTAAAGGGATACTGAACCATAGAATTTAGTGTCCATAATAAGTGGCGCACGTTCTTTCCACGAGCCAGCAGCCGCCGGTTTAAGAATGGAACCTTCGGCGACCTTCTTCCGAGTTTCAACGCTGCGGAAACGAGTCACGATCTGTTCAGGACAGTCGCCCGCCTGTTGGAGCCTGCCCGAAACGAGTCACGATCTGTTCAGGACTGTCGCCCACCTGTCGAAGCCTGCCCAAAACGAGTCTCAACGCGTCCGTGACGTCAACGGGACTTGTGTGTGTGTGCGTGTGGGTTCGTGCGCTCCGGAAGGGGAGAGAGGCATGGCCTAACTGCGGAGAACCATGGCTACGACGCACTTCTGGCTACGACGCGGCGGACTTTGCTGCAACGCACTTGGCGGTTGCACCTGCTGCCCTGGCGGAGAGTGAGGGAGAAAACCGACCCTATATAAGGCGGAGCGTGAGGCTGCTACGTTGTTCTCTCGGATTTGACGACTGTATCGCTACCATGTAATTAAACCGTTCGTTACGTTACCAATTCTCCCACCTCCACTGGACCCCTGGGTTCTTCACTTCGGGGAATGGTCGTCGTCACGAGCCAGGAAGCCTCCGGACGTGCGGCTTAAACCCCGCCTCGAACAGCAGGAAAACTGTCGTCTGATCGAGACCACCGGGATTTTGTTCCCACGGTGTTCGAGCACAAAGCACCGGCCAAGCGCTCGTTGGTGACTCGCTACGCCCGCGCTATCAGGCGGAAGATCGGCGACAGAACGGCAGTGTTGTATAGGCATTACTGAAAAAAAGTAACGAGATAAGTTACTCGTTACTCGCAAATAAAAGAAACGCGTTACCGATCTACGTTACCTCAAAATAAAAGGAACGTGTTACCGTTATCGATAAAAAGTAACGCACGTTACTTTTGCGTTACTTTATTTAGTTTTGATTTAACTCGTTTTACTGTTTTGACGGTACAGGTATGCATAAAATAATATTTCAAGAAACACCCTGTTTATGCAGAAACAGAACATATATAATTACTTTCTCTTTAGGTTTCCCCTAAATACTCTCGAGAAAAAAAAAACTGCAAAGAAAAACGCAGAAAACTCAGAAATTCGCGTGGCTTGACGCCTAAAAACACGGAAAAGATTGCAGTGTAATTCGATCCTTTAAGACTTGGGAAGAAGCAGCAACGAGTAACCTAACTACGTTACCCGTTACTTGAAATAGTAACGTAAATACGTTACCCGTGAATGTTTTGAAAAAGTAACGAGTACGTTACTACGTTAACGAAAAATGTAACGCGTTACCGGTAACACCGTTACTTGTAACGTGTTACCGCCAAGACCGCAGAACGGACAATGCGTTACGGCTTGTGATGCCTTGTGGTCATGAGGGTAGGAAAAATATCATACCTTGACTCGACGACGCTGTGTATTTAAGTAATGAATAAATAAACTTCACCAGACCCAAAGTCTGCTGATCCCGCCGGCAGTGCGGAAACCGGCTCGAAGTAATCGTAGGCCTCGAGAGACTTGTAGGCCTGCACCGTGTCGGCCGTGAACTTGCTTGGCGAAAAAACTAAATAAACGACGACGTGAGCCGTCGACGTCGGTGGCAGCAACTTTGCGTCGGAACTGCATCAGGTTTTGTTTACGGCGTACGGATCGTCGAAGGCAACGCCGTCCACGCACAGTTTGTCTCGATACCGCTGCCGTTGAGGCTCGGGTAGCGAGCTCAAATAGTCAGGCATGATCTACGACATACGTTGGCAGAAAATACGGCGCACAAATAAAGCTAGAGGCGTCTCTTCAACGTCAACAACGAGCGCACGCCATAGAACGCAATGGCGAAAACATGGAGAGCCTGGCCGCTTTTGGCTAGATAGCGGCTGCGCATGCGCGGCCTTCCTGCTGTGTTAGTAAACAGAGCCGCGCCGCGTGCCGGTCTATAAACCGCCCAACGACGAAAAAAAGACGCACCTTCCCCCCTCTTCCGTCGCCGCTGGACGCTGGGTCAAGATCGTTTCAGGACCGCGAGTGCCGCAGGTTACAAATACAGTCGTCAGAGTAAAGTAAAACGCTGCTCCAGAGGCACATACGGCTTTACGGACATTGCACTCGCAAAACACATTCACACGGTGTCGTTTCTTGAACGGTATCGGTATCCGAACGTGCGATGCAGGGGCGTAGTCAGCGGGCCGGGGGGGGGGGGGGGGGGGGGGAAGAGGGGCGTTTCATGGGGCTGCGGCTCCTTCCCCCCCCCCCTCCCGAAATTCAGCCCACCCTATAATATACACATGCATTTTGACCCTGCTTCCCCTCTCCGCACGCCAAGTCATGGACATCCCAGCCACCTCAGCCCCTCCTGAACAACATTCCTTGCTACGCCACTGGTGCAAAGGCACAGAGACAGAGCGCTTTGGCGTGCCAAGGAATGTTTGATCACGCCGCGAGACCGGCGCAATTTGCTTTCGACGAGTTGCGCCTTTTTCCTTACGGCACTGCGCTTCCATAAAAGTTTCTAAGTGTCCACAACGGCAAGTCTCACGGCTTACACAGAGTTTTAAAGAACGTCTTCGGCGAATGACGACGGACGAATAGAAAACGTGTCTTCAGCACGCTGCCGCCAGCCTCCGCAACGCTCCAGAAACGCAATATTTCGAGGTGCAAGATGGCCATCCGGTGGCCACACTCGCGCTGCAGTGACCAAGCGAGGTCGGCTCTGAGCGAGGATGCGCGATCCAGCAATTTTCATAGAGATCAGTGTATTGACCAATGACGAGTGATCGAGCAGAACACTCTCTAATCAAGACTCGGGCAGGTGGCGTCTTCTACAGGTAGGAGCACCAACCCTCGATTAAAAGCAGACGACGCCGTCGTCTGCTTTCGGACGCACCACCCCTAGATGGCGCCACAACCCCGGTCCTCGTGAAGCCCCCCATCCTGGGAAAACTGGCGCCATTATTTGAACAAGCCGCCGCGCACACTTTTGGCCAATCAAGTCACTTGACATCCTGCTTTCGGTTTGAGCCTTCCGGTCGCCACTACTTTCCCAAGCTGTTGCTACGCCACAGCTGACGGGCTGCAGTGCCTGTGGAAAAGTCGGCCGAAGAGCTTTTCAGTGTACCTTTGGAATGGAAATTGAACCTCGAAGGAAGATCATGCTTCACCGAATCGGTCGAAAAGATTTCAACCCGACAGGAACCGTAAAGTTATTCTATTCAGGTGCTCTGTATAAAGCTCACCTGAATGCAAAATGTTGTTTAGAGGCAGTTATGCATTCATTCCACCGTAAGCGCGAGCGATGTAATAGCGAGCACAACACTGGCGACTTGGCATGCACGGACGCCCGTGCCGTGGAAGTAGCGTCGTTCAAAACGGCCTGCCTTGTTTCGCACAAAGTTCACAGCGTGCAATGCTCTCGCGGCTGCGGACGCGAGCTTGTGGATGTATGTATACCCCGTTTCTATATAAGTGTGAGCGACGCCAGTGCGACAAGCACGAGTATGCTTTCTCTGACGACGCTCTCACTGCTCGAGCGTGTGTGCTTAGACCGCTCAAAGGACGTTCGCTATCGTAGAGTCAATAGGGTCATCTTTGCTCGCAGTAATATTGAAACAGAAACGAGAGCAAATAAAACATTTGAGATCAACCCCCCACTCGCGCAAGCAGCTTTGACGGCGCAGTCTTCACGTGCAGGTATTTGGCATGCCAACTTAGGATCTGTCAAAACGGGCGTTTGAGGGGATATGCTCACGACAAAATCCGATCTCTTCAGACTATTACAGAACCACGTCAGTACCGACTAATTCGAAACTCTAATCATGCAAGACAAAGGAGAGAAAAAATTGAGGGAAGATGCTCTCCCAAACATTTATTGGTTTCTTTACCTTCAACCAAGAGGGAACGCCACCGCTGCAATGGAACTGAGAATGCAAATGGTAAGTGCGACACCTCACATAACTATTTTTTTTCTTCGGTAAGACACATTACATCAGTTTTACAATACAAATTCGATGCACAAACTGAGGATTTTCGATACCCCCTTCACAAAATGCAGTATACCACAACTTGGCAATGCCCACAGAACTGAAACATACTTAGAAAAGATTGCTGCAGCAACCGTAGCTGCTCGTTAGTTCGGCAGTTTGATAGTGTTTCGTGGTCGACCGAAGCATATCTACCGCTAGTGCCGCCTCTGTCGATTTTAGCAGTGTGTCCTCCAGAGGCCCCCCAGCAAGCTCCAAGTGGCGCTCTACAATACCTAACTCCTCAGCTTCCCCAGGGCAGTCCGCTTCGGCAAACCCAGCAGCTGGTGAGTTTGATACAATGATATTGTTTCCAGGTCGACCAAGGCACACCTACCACTAGTGTCGTCTATGTTAATATGTTCATTCTACAGGGTGTCTCAAATAGCGGCCAGGCTCTTTAAATCGACCGCAAAAATCGGTTTCTTAACCTATCGCCCTACGATTTTGTGCAGCGTTGCCCACAGGGGGTGAATTTTGTTTTATAAAATTTGCAAAGAGGAAACTTGCCTGAGGAAAAACTAAAAAAAGAAAGAAAAAGTCTTAACTCCTATGAAAGCGCAGCGAAGCCACCGGTCTTCAAACAATAGGGCGCCGTTTGGCACGGGAAACTAGAGATGGCGCAAGCGGTCGCGACGCCAACTGCCGCCTACGAACGAGCATCCGGCGCCGAGAGTCGGCGTCAAATAGCAGACGATATTTTCGACTCAAAAGCGGTGCGAGTTTTTTCGATGTCAGTTGGCAATGCATAATTTATCATCCCTACTAATAAAACACATTGAATGGACACGTAATCGATTAAACAAAGGGATTGGTGGGTTATTTTGGCTATGTTTTTTAGATACTTATGTCGTCTGCATTGCAGTTCCTTCTTGTTACCGCGCCTGTTTTTGGTTCTACGACTCTCGCCGCCTGCGGAACGCGCGCCGCTCTTGAGTCGAAAAGATCGTCTGCTAATGACGCCGGCTCTTGGCGCCCTATGCTCGTTCGTTGGCTGCAGTTGACGTCGCGACCGTTTGCACCAGCTCTTGCCTACCGTACCAAACGGCGCCCTATTGTTTTGAAGACCGGTGGCTTCGCTGCGCTTCCATAGGACTTAAGCTTTTTTATTTTTCTACTCAAGTAAGCGCGCTTTTTGCAATTTTTCAAGAACAAATGCACCACCTGTGGCCAACGCTGCACAAACTTGTAGCGCGATAGGTTAAGAAACCGATTTTTGTCGTCAATTTAAAGAGGCTGGCCGCTATTTGAGACACCCTGTAGAAGTGCGTGCCCTCCCATGGCGCCCCGTGCAAGGTTCGAGCAGAGCTCTACAGACCCTTTCTTCCCCAGCTTGTCTCGAACAGGTGTCCGCAGCAAAAGCAGCTGCTGGTGAGTTTTCATTTGGATTGCTATTTTCTAAAAGAGTGCAGACAGCTACGCACTCTTACGTTCAAGTTTATTGTCTCATCAGTAGCCACTTAACACGATTAAATAATAGTTTTTTTTTCAGGCGCACTGTCCACACTTGGCATCATACAGTATCATAAGGACGCCAGTCTTTCTGATGTACTGATGGTTAACGAAGAGCTTCATAGACAACTAAATTCAATGCAGCAAGAACTTATATTGGCGCAATGTCAACAGTATCAGTTGCAACGTGAAGAGAAAAATCTCAAATTTAGACTTAAATGCTTTCTTCCTGCAAAGCAACTTAAGTGTCTCGAAAAGTCCACTATGAACGGGACTGCATGTAGTAAAGGCACATTCGTTTTTGTTGTGGCTCCTATGGCTTCAATGCGGTACTGGGAAGTTTGGGCAGCTGCTGCTTGCAGAACGCACACTTCAGTGGCATTTCTAGGACTTCAGGGTTGTGTCAGATATATTACACAAGCTGATGGTTTCATTAGCATATATGGCGACTTAAACTCGCAGCGTGTAGCACACTCATGCATCCTTTTCTCGAGTATGCATTTAAAGTCTGGGATCTCTGCAGACTTAATTGTGTCATCAAAGAGCTCCATGTTGAATCTTTTGTTGTTTGTACAATTTATTCATTCTTGAGGTGTACCTTATCAGTCACAGCATTAGAAGGTGTAAGTGCATTATAAGTATTTTATGAAAAGTAAAAGCAATCGCACATGTCAGTAAAGCTACCTGCACATTTATGAAGTCTTAGGAAAGCAGTCTTATGGTGTATGGTGTGTGTTAATGTAATTTATTCCCCTTTTTCATTCTGTGATCAACTCTATTACATACCCGGCATGCGTTCTACTTGTAGTGCACACTCCTGTACACTACAACTTGGCTGGCATTTTTGTGTAATTAATAAAATGGGGACTTTTATCTTGTTATTTTTAATGTTATCTGTGCTTGTGTATATCAATGGAGATTTTAATCTCGAATTAGGCTTGTTTTGCATTAATCTGTGTATAAAATTTAATTATATTTTCTTGTATCATCCTCATTCCATTTTACTCAAATAACCTGCAATTGGTTGCCTCTTGTTAGGTTTGATGTAGAATCTAAAGGCCTTTGATGCATTTACAAGAATAATATGTATGAATATTGACATGTTGAATACAAAACTTTCATATCTGAAATAAAACGGTATAAAAGAAAACTTCTTAAACACTGGATTACGTGTTCAAACCGTGCTCTGGTTCGCAAGTCTGCAACAGTTTTTTAGCCCTGGGACACTGGCCCGGGAGTCCAAAAGCAGCGTGAATCGTGGTTGAATAAAAGTTTTCTTGTGTGTGTGTGTGTGTGTGTGTGTGTGTGTGTGTGTGTGTGTGTGTGTGTGCGTGCGTGTGCGTGTGTGTGTGTGTGTGTGTGTGTGTGTGTGTGTGTGTGTGTGTGTGTGTGTGTGTGTGTGTTTTAGCATGAACGAAATAACAGAAAATATACAAACACTGATAAAATAGCGGAGTACGAAACCGAACGAAAATGAAGTTTTAATTTCTAAAAACTGCTTACTCACTTGAAATGGAAATATTATTTATTACACTCAGAAAAATAGCCGCACTGAGTAGCCCGTACCGGAAGGCCAGTGGTGTCGCAATGTTTTACAGCATGCACACAATACACATGCAGAAAGATCCGTGGCGATTTTTAATAATAATAGTACTGCAGTCAGCTTAAAAATGCTAGCTTAGCGTCAACCACGTGAACTCTTCCCCGATTAGAAAAAAAATAGAAAAATGTATCTTGCTTTCTAGGCCACCTAATATTTTTTTTAGCGCCTGTAGGCCAAACCCTCGCGAAAGCTCGCCAAGGACACACATTAAAAAGAAGAACTGAATCATCTGAATTTGTGGAGAATATATGTGCAACTTGGCGGTTTAATATGATGATTTAAAACGACTTGCGATTCTTGTGAAGCCCCGTGCGCAGATTGTCCAGCCACGTACAGTGGCGAAACCACGAATGTTCACGAGAGAATCCGACAACACCGTTTCCAAGTTCGACCACGAGCGCTGCGCGGTCGCTGAACACTACAACGTCGAAGACCACCCACTGACTTCAGGAACAGCTGCATTCTTGACGATGAAACCAACCACCGAACGCGACTTTTCTTAAAGTAGCGGCACATTCAAACTACGCCGGGAAACATAAATAGATCTCTCTGCTCTCCACCATCCACGTACCTCCACGGGCTTCGAGACATGACCAACTCAATAAAAAAAAGCACCACCGTAAAAGAAGACTAAAACGAAAACACTGCTCCTCAACGGCCTTCGCTACAGTCACCCCTGAAAATGAACCGAGTAGGCATCGAAACGTAGGACAGCCAATAGACCGTTTCAAAGGTCCACGCCAACGCCTTTTCGCCATTGCTTGATGACATAGGTAAACATAAGGCTCTTGCACGAGACCATGACGCAAGGCCACATACGGTTGGGAAATCTCACCGGAACCAGCCGGAATCCATGTTGGAGGCTAAAGTGTTCTAAAGTGTTCTAGAAAGTTGCAGTGGCAACAGCGGTGACCGTTCCGTGAAGATTCCGCGCGTAGATGAAACGGGGTGGCGGTGCTGTTCCACGACCTACTGGGTATGCCGGGTATGCCTTTGAGTGATTGGTACGCCGGGAAATCGGGCAGCAAAATCGGCACGGCGCATACCGCCAGCACTGGCCTGCCCCATGGAATCCTTACCTCTTCACCGTTCGCGGCGCGCACATATTCCCGAAGGATTAGGTGAGCTTCAAAATGTGTCTCTCACACCGCTGATGTCTCGGTGAGGCGCTTATCGTTTCGTTTAAGGTTTCGTTCCCACTCTAGTTTGCGCGACTCCTCTTTTGGCGCAGGAAGCAGCGGCGGTTTTCAGTTGCTGATACTCCGGCTGCCCTCGCTGCCAGTGTAGCCGGACTTGCATCCGTCGCGAAGCAGTTTGCGTAGGCCTTCTCCTTCTGCTCATGGCCGAGGCGGCAAAGTAATGGAATACAACACATGGAAAACACATGCAAACACTTGAAAAAAACACACTTGGTACACCACAAAGAAAAATGTTACGTTCAAGAGAACATCTCGCGTGCCGCCTCGACTTGTTGCTCGCTCACGCACATGTGCCACCGATTTTCTTGGGCTGGGAGCTGCAGCGCCAACTTCACCCCTCGCGGCCATATACGTCGACCGTCTTCATGCGTGCCCATGTGTGCGGGGATCCGCTCTTGCAACTACAAATTTCTAGAACAGTGTATTGAAGGCATTCGTCGATGTTTGGCTGTTTTGTGTTCTTTGTGACCGTGTTCATGCTGTAATTTGTCCGCTCACTCAAGGATTAAAAGTATAAGTTTCGCCGTAATTAATGTTGCAGCCGTAAGGGTCGGCGTCAAAATGGAGCAACAGCCAGCAGTATTGTTTTTTTTTAATGCGTTAGCATTATTGCTGGTTTGGAGCACATGTATTCAAAGTTTACAATGTCGCCACGGGATGGCGGCACAGCTTCACTGGCTGTGGGAACATCCCGTGGCACTAAAAAAAAAAGACTGGAGGACTGGTGGAGGAAGATCCACCTCAGGGTGCGTATTCGCACACCCCCAGGGTTGGGCACGAACCTGTTTCGAGCCCGCCCGTTTCAAAGGGAGAGAGTCAGATTATGATCACCACCATCAGTGGAAACTGGCTAGGGAATAGCTTCTGCAAGCGCCGACAGATGGCAGCGAGTGCAAATTTCGAGTAGAGTTCCTGTATAGACCTTTTCTCCTGTACTCTCGACCCCAGCCACCTAATAGGCGTATCCGGTATGGGCGACGAAAAAATAATCCAACGTTTCAACCTGCAAATAGTAAAAAAATAAAAGGGAGGCAAAACGAGAAAGTGTGACGGTTACGCTTATATCCTAAATGCCCTCTATTGGCGTGGCAAAGGCAAAACAATGTTTTCGCCCATACTGGAAGTGACGTCAATTCAAAACGGCGGCGCGCTTGCAGAAAAGGTCTATAGGCTCCCTACGGGAGCCAGAGTTGCGCGTTCATGCATGGCATGTGGATTCAGCTCCTCGCGTGACTGAATTCGGCGAATAGCAGCGCCGCGGCGCGCGTGCAACGTCTACTTTGCTGCACGACACTTGATACGGCTCCTCACGTGATCGTATCTCGGCGAATAGCGGCGAGGGCGGCACGCGGCACGTGGAATCAAACGCGCAACTCTGGCTCCCGTAGGGAGCCTATACAGGAACTCTAATTTCGAGAGGCTAGGGCCGATAGGACGCATAGCAACGGAGGCAAAGTGGATCGTCTAGTTATAGAGAGCGACGCTGTGACGTAACACCTAGCAACCGAAGATCGCCGGCGACGTCCTCCTTTGCCAATTTTGGCTCCACGCTGTGGGGGAGGGCGGGTGCACTGATGCGCGTATTAACCCACCCCGGCCCCCCGTTCATGACGTTTCTCGCCTACAGTCTGCGGATGGCTCATTGCAATATATTAACTCACCTTGGCCCACCCGTACACGCCATTTCGCAACGCTACGCCGGCGGCCCAAGTACATCCTAGCCCCGCTGTCCCTCACTGCACCTCGGATGCTGGGTGGTACGTCACGCCGTCACTCTCTATAACAAGCCAATCCTATGTGGCCGCCGTTGCTATGCGTCCTATCGCCTAGCGTCTCAAAATAAGCGGCCGGGGTGCGGGCTCTGCACGCCCTCGGGAGCTCTTGCCGCCGGCTTGGGAGACCTGTGGATGCAGACAGGCTGCGGTTTCGTTCTTCGGCCTGCCACGCCGTTCTTGACGCGGAGTCGTCTTACCGTGTCGCCGGGCCGTAAGCGCACGGGGTCGTTGCTCCTGTATGCACAACATGCATACACAAAAAAAAAAAAAAGACTGTCGTCTTCCGCGAATTATGCGCACATCCTTCATGCACACGCTAAGAAACCTGATTTGCTTGCATCAGGGAGAAAAGGGGTTTCGGGAATGTTTATCTCGCCGAAAACTGCTGAGAGGCTGCATTCAACACGCTTTGTTTAAATAACCGCGCGAAATGGTAAGGCACTTGTTTGAGAATCAGCGGGGCAACAACAGCGATCTCGGCCTTTTTCTTTAATTATTTTTTTTTTTTTCAGGTCCAGTTTTTATTTTTAATTTTGATCTGGAAGAAATGCAGCGCGTCTTCCAGCCCGCACAGTTGACCAGCGCTTGCGTCTACACTCTAAGAAAACGTCTGTGAGTTCACTTTTCTGCAGACCACAGAGACAGTAATCTCGGCGAACAATAAAATTCGAGCGAATGACAAAGCTAAAAATGTGATTACATAAACAACATAAAATGTGCGCTAGGGAGGAGGAGGAGGACAAAACATATTTATTAAGCGTTTTACGCTGTGGGGTGGATCCTCAATTCAGGTACCCATTTTCCGTCCTGGCTCGATCGGCCTTCTCCACCAGCAAGAGCTGATCTTGAGGGAGGGAGCTGGACAGCAGTGTCTCCCACTGCTCGGGGGTAGGGGAAGGAAAAGGGGTGACATGTCTGTGTTGTTGTCGCACTCCCATATGATGTGTCTCAGGGGTGCCGGGTTGGTTGCAGAATTGACATTGGGCGTTGAATTGTGTGGGGAATAGCAGGAGCATCCTAATTGGATGGGGAAATGTGTTACTCTGTAGTAATCTGAGTGTGGTTTCCTGACTTCTCGTGAGCGAAGGGTTTGGTGCGGGTAATGTTCTTCTGTTGAGCCTGTAATGTTGTGTAATTTCTTGGTAGGTCGTGAGGGGTGTGGGTTCCAGTGTCTTCTCTGTGGCCTGGTGGGCGAGGTCTCGGGCCGTGAGATGGGCGTGTTCGTTGCCTCTCATGGAGGAGTGGGCTGGGGTCCACACAATGTCGACCTGCCTGTCCGGTGCCTTGTTTTCTAGGATAAGTAGCGTGACAGGTGCCACCCAGCCCGACTGGAAGCTACGGCATGCCTCTTGCGAATCCGTGATTATTGTGGAAGCTTTGGTTTGTGTGAGGGCGAGGGCGATGGCAAGCTCTTCTGTTTCTTTAGCCGTTCCCCGTGGGACGGAGGCGCTGGTCAGGTACTTGTGCCCGTCTGTCACCACGGCCACCATGGCTCGTTTGCCGTTGTAGTTCGCTGCGTCGGTATACGTCGTCGTGGGTATTCGGGAGTATGTCTTATTTAGTGCTCTTGCTCTTGCTGCTCTGCGGCCCTGATGGTGGTTTGGCTGCATGTTTCGAGGGATTGGGTAAACAAATATGTGTTGGCGCCACGATTCCGGGAGTGCCAGAGACAGGGTCTGGTCCCGTGGAACCTGCTTGAGTTTAATCAGCACGTTGCGGCCGGTTTGAGTGTGAGCGAGTCGTGTCCTTTCACTCTAAGAAAAAAAGGGTGTAGTCGGGTGCATCGGGCGCACATGCACCCTTTTCCTGAAAGATGCACCCTGCGTTACCCAGCCAGTGTACTTGTACACCGACAATGAGCATCCTCCTCTCCCTTAAAAACCTCTAGGTGTATCAGTGCACCCCCACGCTAGCCACTCGCCCCGATCAGCTTGTGCTTGGATTCCCTCTTGGAGGTCACTTTTTGGGTTGGGCAGTTTCTTAAGAAGTATGGAGCTATCCTGTACTCTCGGTATTGACGGTAGAGTAGACGCTATGCTTGTTTTAGGCCAATCGGGTCTCCGGGTAGGATCACGTGACTACAGTCTCCAAGCTAGAGATAAGGCAGAGCACGGCACCTGCCTGAAGGCCAAGGCCACGGGTAGCATCCACTGCACTATTAACTTTTGGTCGAACTTTCAAGAGGATATAATTGACAAATCCTTTCGTTGTGTTCATTGTTGGGCTGCCCCTGAAGATAAGCCCTTGCGAGGGCGCCCCCCTTTTGGCCTTGAAGGAGCTGCTATTTTCTTTTTCTTTCTCTCCCTAAGCTGAAAGCATGGAAGAAGGTGCGCAGTTGCCGGACCAATGAACCGGCAGCTTTTTCATCCCTCGACTCCACTGTCTGGGCGCGGGTGACGGCGGGAGCGTGATCATGTGGTAAAGGTTTAACGGATGACGTAGTAGCTTTTCCCGACCTCGGAATGTCTGCTTCTCGGCCCAGTTTCTGGTGTGCTGTGCTGCGACCAGCGGGGCTACCGTAGATTTCGTCCGCGACAACGTATTCGAGTGTACCAAGATTTCCAGTGTTTGAAAATTCCTACGCGTATATCGGCAACAAGCGATTTCTTCAAAAAAGCCCAAGGAATTTATGTGATGCGTTTGTTCGGCAAATTACTGCTTCTGCCACATCGTGTTGAATCTTCACGGACCCATTTTTTTTTTTGTTTTTGTGTTGTGCTGCAGTGCCCGTGTCGACATATATTTCGGATTACATATTTCCAGTCCGGTATTTTCATCGTAAGTGCTCTGCAACCTACTCCTTTGCACCAATTGACCGTTCCGTTCCGGATGCCCTCTAGAATTAGGCAGTGTCTATTTTCTAGCAGCCGGGAGAATAATTTCCCCGAAATTCTATCGGCAGTCGCCTGCCATTAGCTGACTACAATCATGTGACAACTGCAGGTAGAATACTGACTTTCTTAATCTCCTGGCGTTCTGTGAAAACACATTTTCGTTGATGCACGTTCTGTAGACTCGTTTCATCAACACCGACGTTTCATCGTCACTCGTTAGGCGTAATGCACGCTGTAGGGACATTTTGTCGCGCGTGTATCTCTGAGGCGCGTGCTCACCGACTCAGCACACCCGTTCACGCCGTTTCATGGCGACAGTCTGCGGCGGCTCATTACGAAAATGTTAACCAACCTGTCCCCCCCGTACACGTCACTTCGCGGGTACAGCTGTCGATGAAACGTCGTTCGATGAATGAATGGCGACTGCTGGTGGAATTTCGTGGAAATAATTCTGCCGGCTGCTTGAAGAATAGACACTTCCCAAGACTCACTTCCGTTTCTTGTTGGCTTACTAATCTTCTCAGTTGTGTAACAGCTTCTTCGTACCTCTTCGCATATCACGGATTGCTTGCAAGTTTGTACTTGTTTACGAAATGAGCTGTCTAATAAATTTCTATGAGATTTGAAAACAACCCCGTGTGTCCGTTTACCTGCCTTTTTGCTATCACCGGGGCGCATACATATTTTAAGGGTTTCCTTGATGTCTGAAATAGGTTTATGAAGTTAGTTATGAAGCGGGTGCTTAAAGTGGTGTGACCATGCACCTTTGAATCGGGTGCATCTGTGTTCTCTTCGAATCCAGTGGGTGTAGAAAGAGGTGTAACAGTACACTATTGAATGGGGCGCTCCTGTGCTCCCTTTGAGAGCAGTAGGTGTAGAAAGGGGAGTAATGGTACACTATTGAGCGGGGTGCATCTGTGTTCCCTTTGAGTGAGGCGGGTTTATGAAGCGGTGCAATGGTACACCTTCGAACGCGGTGCATCTGTGTTCCCTTTCATTTCATTGGGTGTAGAAAGAGGTGTAGCCGTACACAATTGAATGGGGTGCACCTGTGTTCCCTTCGTGTGAGATTTCTGTAGAAAAAGGTGTACATGTGCACCACACCAACGGGTGTACACGTACTCCCATATTTGGGGTGTGCAAGTGTTCCCCCAAAGGGTGTAGTATATGTGACAAGCACTTACACCCCCTATGGGTGTACCCCATGACACCCTTTTTTTTTAGAGTGTTGACTTGACAAGTGGCCCTCAATGAGTTCCCCCACGGTGTTATGTAGCCCCATACGAAGTAGCTTGTCCGTAGATGCGTTCACGGGTAATCCGATTGCCTGTTTCAGCGTCTTATTGTCCCGTCGTGTATTGGAATATTATAATGCATTATCATTAGTGCCCTGGTTCATGCGCTGAACTTGGACTGGTTTAGAGCACACGTATTCAAAGTTCCCAACATCGCCACTGGATGGCGGCACAGCCCCACTGGCTGTGGAAACTGGCTAGGAAACTCTTATGCAAGCGCCGACAGATGGCGGCGGGGTGCATATTTCGAGAGGTTATGCGATAAGACGCATAGCAACGGAGGCCGCACTGAATTGGCTGGTTATAGGGAGCGACGCCGTGATGTAACACCTAGCAACCTAAGATCGCCGGCGACGTCCCCCTTCGCCAATTTTGGCGCCGCGCATTGGGAGACGGCGGGTGTGTCACAGGGGCCCGTGTCAACTCACCCCGGCTACCCTCGTTCACGTCACGTCGCCGCGACAATCTGCAGATGGCTTGATAAAAATATTAACCCACCTTGGGCCACCTATTCACGCCGCCTTGCGGCGCCCCGCCGGCGGTCGAAGTAGGCCGAAGTACGCCTTAGCCCCGCTGCCCCCAACTGTACCTCGGTTGCTAGGTGCTACGTCACGCGGCCGGGGTGCGGTTACGCTCTTTGGTCACCCTCGGATCTCCTGCCCCCGGCTTTGAAGACCTGTGGACGCACACGGACTACGGTTGCGTTCTTCGGCCTGCCACGCCGTTCTTGACGCGCTGTCGTCTTACAGTGTCAGCGGGCCGTAAGCGCACGGTGTCGTCGCCCCCGTATGCACATCCAAATGGCTCTGTCGTTTTCCGCGCATCGCGCGGACGTCCTTCATGCACATGCTAAGTGATCTGATCTACTTGCACCAGGGGGAACAGGGATTCGGGAATGTTCACCCTGATGAAAGTGCTGAGAGACTCCATTCACCGTGCTTTGTTATATAGTAAACCGTTGCGCGAAATGCTAACGCATTTCTTCGAGAGTCAGCGTGGCGGCAGCAGCGATTCCGGCCCATTTTTTCCCCTCGACACTCATTCTGAGCATTCACATTCGCTGGATATTGTGTGCCATTGGCTCATTTCGTGTTCCGTAGGAGAGTGAACTCACTAACGTTATGACAGCGTGGAGGGAGAGGAGGGAGGTATCCTCACTTTTCAAGACGCAAGTGAGGGAAAACGGTTCGTACGAGAGACTCTTTAAGGACATGGTAGCGCTTTTAAACACGAACAAGAGGGGAAAACAGGACACTCCCCCCTCTCGTCCGTGTCTAAAAGCGCTAACATGTTCTCAAAGTTTCCACACCAACTCGCCCAACAATCAGCATTGATGGAGAGACTCGCCAAGCTACTTTCCTACGAAAAAAAATCCGGGAAAAGCACGACGTTGTTTATTCTGGGTGGAAATCTGTCGACAAGACCGGTTAAGAAAGTACAGCCCCGGTGTGTATGTGTGAAGGGGGGGGGGGGGGGGGGGAAGGTTGAATTGGGCGGAAGTTTAAAGGGACACTGACACCCCCCCCCCCCCCCCCCCAAAACTTTTTTTACATTTTTTGCCAGGCGCTTGATTATGGTGTCGGAGGGCTACCCAATTGGCTCTATCCATTTGGTGAGATGGTCTGTTATTATGAACAAGTACTGGTTTCTGCGCAGGCCTACATGAAAATACACCCATGACGTCACAACAACAAATCAGTGAAGGGCTCTGGCTCACGATCAGTTGCATGAGTGCATGAGACCTGAGGGTTCATTGCCACGTGGCTTTGCTTTGCTGGCCTGACGGGCAAGGTGTACATCAGTACATCTTCCCGCATACCGGGCCAAGTCGCAATCTGGGACAACTTATCGTAAGTTTTGCTCCCACGGCGGTGTCCGGCTAGGGCAGAGATGTGCATGTATCTGATGAAGGACTCTGCTCGAAACACACAACCGGTCAGGTTGTCATCGGCCTGAGGGATGTTGCGCAACAGCTGTCCGTCACTGCGCAGTAAGTAGGAGTCGAACTGTTAATCACCCTTGGTGTTGAACGGGCTGGTCGCTTCCAGCCAGGCAGTCACTTGTTTGCAGAGCCCATCGTCGTGCTGGGCCTTGAGAAGATCCTCTTTTGAGACCAGTGTTTCCCACCGTGAGCGACTGGAACCAGACCTGGAACTTTTTGCACGTGCTCCTCAAGAAGGGGTACGTGCGGGAAAATGTACCGTAACTTTAATATTACTCATGGATTAACACAACTTTTAATAATGTAAACCCGACTATAGAAAAAAAATATTGATTTTTGTTTAGTTAATGGAAAAGCTTTTTCTTTTTTTCTTTCGCGATCGCATTGCTTGCAATAAGACATTACTATTCTAGTTTTTGTTTCCTTTTTTTATGCTTTCTGAAATTTTCTTGCCATAGGTTGTTCGTTGCGTAGCTGAATAACGAAGTGGAAAGAAGAAATCAAGCTCAACGCTCTGATTTGTTCACAAGAGCACTGTGATCGTGTAAAGCCTGATATAAATCGTTCTTGTTTAAAGAGGTTTTGATTTCAATACAATTGCACCTAGAAAGCATCACTTCATAGACAATAAATAAAAATATTTTGGAACATATTTCTTTGCGGAAAAGGGTTGATTTATTTTTAAATCATCATAGTCAAATCGGTCTAATATTAAAATCACGATTTAAATCTTTCTTTAGACGAGTATGTAAGTCATCTTAAATTTTATTGTCCCCCAGGTTCATATTACTATCAAGTTGCATGCACCTTTAAAATTATCTTACCGGTATATCAGCGGCGTAACACGGGGGGAGGAGGCAAAGGGGGGGGGGGGGGGGTGGGGGGGGGGGGGGGTCAGCCCCCCGCAATCTAGCCAACTCTGTAATATACACGTGCATTTTGACCCCCTCTTTTTTCTCCGTCCCAGCCACGTCAGACCCCTCCCCCCTCCCAGAAAAAGTTCCTGGCTACGCCACTGACCGCTACGTGTTGGTCAGATTTTCGATCTTGTGATGGATCTGGTCCTTGCTCTTCACGACCCCGCAACGCTGCAGCTCCTCCGATATATCCTCATAGACGACTCCGTTTCGCTCGGGGCGTCGAAGGTCTTCGATCCGGCCCTCCCTGAGCCGGTCTCCTGGGAGGTCCACACGACGCGCGGTTCCTTTTTCTTCGCGGCCGACGGTCCCGCTCCGTTCGATATGGCGCACTTCGCACGCGTTCTTAGAACAACTTAAAACACAGTAAAACATATACCTACAACAAAATATTAAATATATACAACGCAAGTATAAACTGTTATAAAACGATGATAAAATATAAACGAAAGAAATTGAAGGTGAGAAGTGTAAATGGCAAAAGGAACGGAAAAGCAAAACAAACCGAGGAAAATGAGCAAGCAGAGGAGCGAGCAGACAACAGACAGGTTAGGCCTACTGATACCGCGAATATATTAAACAACTATATCACAAAAGGTGCGCGAGATATACAGGTTATAAGTATTTTTTTTCTAAAAACAATTGCTACATTCATTGTTTTTAAATGTATATATATTATTTATTATGTTTTATTTCAATTCACGTAACTTGTGCAGACGGCTGTTGACGAGACTACAGATTTACGAGCCGTAAAATAAGTTTGGGGAAACTCAGTTGAGCTCGAATGTCATTTAAGTCAAATGTCATTTGAGTTGGCGTGTGACGCTGCCTAGATTACATTTACACTGAATGGCATTTAGGTCAGAATTGGAACTAACGCGTTACAAGTAACGATGTTACTGGTAACGCGTTAGTTTTTTGACTAACGTACTAACATACTCGTTAGAATCCCAAATGACTAACGACACGAGTAAAGTAACGTCGTTATTATTTTACGGTATCTCCTCTCAAACTACCTTACCCGTTACTCATTACTTTTGATTAAAAATGGCCGCTTGATACTTTGAAAGCTAAAAAATGATTATTCTTCACACTACAAATGGTGGCAAAGAAACCCCAACAAAGCTATGTATAAACGGCGTCATTTAAAACTCCCTCGGAAGACACTTTCAACGTTCACACGACCGGGACCAAAAAACGCGAGATTATCGCTTTGCAGAATTTCTAAGCGTTCTCGGTGCAGTCTTTGTATCGAAGCTTCTAAGACCACCGTCGCCGTGCCCCGAAAGAGCAGTCATCTCGCTGGAAAGAGACTTCCGCTCAGAAGGCAAGAGTCTGCCGCCGCTCGAAAGATTCTGCCTAATTGACCCTAGCTACTACAGCTGGTCAAACCATTTTTTTCAAGGTAAATAAATTCTTGTACTGTCAACAACAGAAAGGATAAACTCTAAATTTTGAAGCGTTGACGTTCCCACACTTTGAATCAAAGCAAGTGGCAAGGTTGTCGCAGGATTGAAACGCGTCCGTCACCATACAGGCGTCACCATTCTTTAGAATCCCTGCCGCCGAGGAACAAAGGTGCGGTCTCTCGCTGGATAACGACTGCAGTTCAAAAGGTCGCTTCCCACTAAATACTCTGGGAATCCTTTCTCCCATAGCGCCTCAACAATTAGACGAAAGACTGCGTAAGCACCACGGACGGCACCTTCTTTGTATCGCAGTTAGCCCCCAACTCTCTGGCATTCAAAGAAGGAATGATCTATTTCTGGACTCTGCGCCCGCCTTATCCTTCTCGCAGTTCCTGGTTGTGTATGAAGGCTACCATATCATTCTTCTAAAAAGACACATTCGTAGCAGTAATAGTGATGGCTTTCGTCTGCTTCGCTCTTAGACTGCTGCTGCCGGTGTCAAAAACAAAAATGGTTTTTGGACGTGAAAGAGAAACTTAGGGTAAAGAGGTTATAAACGCTCGCCACCTTTTTTAGTCGTATATACACGTAAAGATACTACGAGCGTGCATGCGGCTTTAACCCAAGTATGGCCGGCGCTATACTTCGTTTATAATCGCTAATAATCTTCTTTCGTTATAATTATTAGTTATAATAAGCGATCGGTATCTTCTTTTCGTTGCTTGTGTAGCCTAAACCGGACCGTGGCTAAAACCGGTGTGGCTATGAGGTGTGTTGTTTGTGAGCAGTCCGTGTACTGTACAGTTGCCTCTGTCACGCAACGCCTGCCTCTAACCAACAAGGCCGTTTTTGAACGCTTGTTATAAAAGCCGCTTTTACTGCCATCTCGCACTCACTTTTCGTGCAAGATGGCAACGACCACCGAAACTTCGTTATTATACCCCGGGCTAGGTGCTATGTTTGAACTGAGAAAAACGAAGTCAGACAATTTGCTGTTTAAATGTCTGCTATGTATGCCGAAACTCAAGCTGCTGAGCACATCCGGTGCCTCGAACTCTAATTCGAAAAAGCACATTAACGTGTGTAATTCTTCTATGTCACTTGCTTTTTGCGTTAAAATGTCGTCCTTAAGCATTAGCCAAAATAACACACATTTCTTTCGAGAGCGTTTTGTTAGTCGCAGTTTTTCAGCTACATCTCACGATGCTCATTAATGTAAGTTAGCGAAAAGTCTTCGAAAACGGCTTAGTTTAGTTTACTTGTATATTTGAGAAGGAGGGTAAATCAATCATGGCAGTTATATCTAAACACGCCTATTTTATATCTGTTTGAGTTTGCGTTTTATTTAGAGTTTTGTTTTTCTTTACTAATTCGTGATGCAGTTTATTTAGTTAATATTTCGTTGTTCCACACCACTAATAACTAAAAAATAACACCGGTGCCTCCCGTTTCTCAAGAAGTGTTCGACAATCTTGTGGAGACGTTTGTGGTTGAGATTTTACATTCATATACTAACAGTGAAACACAAAGTAACGACAAACTAACGTAAAAGTAACGTCCCTTAGTTATGCAAGTAACGACACCGGTATGTCGTTACATCTGCAAGATGGTAACAGAGCTCTGTAACGCGTTAGCTTTTTTCCAAGCTAACGAGTAATGCTATTTTGTCACTTATTTTCGGTAATGGGCACAACACTGTGGTAAACATCATTTGAGGTGCCCCTCTGACAGGGGTATTACCTTGGGAAACGAAATTTTATTTATTAGCAGAGGGTGGACGAAGCGGTTTGAGCCTTAAATGCTTTAACCACCAAGATTACTTTGTTGTCTGTGTTGCTTTACTGTTCAAGTCAGTAATTAATTAAGAAATGGCTAGTTAGACAAGCTCTAAAACAAAAACAGCGATTTCTATAATGAAAACACTATATTCTCGGGTCAGTTTTCGAGTTGCGACATACGAGACATGTTATCGGCCGGCAAAGTTGCTTATTTCTTTCTAGCAATGGGAATTTCGCGGGTATCCTTTCGGTTACTGGCTATAGCAATTTGTGCGCAAGTAATCATGCCACTCGACATCATGGTGGTCATATGTGGCATCTCTTTCTCTCTAACTCAACGTTGTAATACATTTATGCACGCCGGCAGAAATACGTACCGTATAAATAAAGTTGTGAACCTCGTCAAACAAGTTCATAAGAACGGGAAGTCATCATTCTCAACTTTTCAATGGAAGGTTTCGAGGACGTATGAAGCTGTTCAACTTGCGCGACTTTTCTTAACATTTTTCCCAATCGTCCATTGCTTTGCGTTTTATACCGCTTAGTGAGCGATTGACTAATTCAGAAACAGCCTGTAATCCACAATGGCATTTGCTTCTAGATTTTTTAATCATCGCATCTACCGATAAAGAAACCTTCCAAGATCTATCACAAAATGAAAAATATTTGTATTTCATACGGTGGTGAAATATAGTCATTACCATTACTGTCGTTACCACCTTCACGCCCTTCCTCATAGTCAGTATTATCATCATCATTAGGAGCCTCATGAGCAGCCATAACCCAGGGCCTCAAACATTTCTTAATCCGGCCCTGGTCATACTCAAGATGGCGTAGGGAGAGTTTGGCCGATCGGGGCAGGTCGACCACAACGACGCTTTTAGTCGCGTACGTCGCCAATGCGGAGCGCAAGTTATTCTGCTTCTCGCTCAGAGGTTGCAGTAATGTCAGAACGTCGACCCCTGATTGGCTCTTATTTGAAAGATAATGGGTAGGCTTCAATGCTAACTGCCTTGAGGTATACCCACTATCCTTGCAATCAGAGCCAATCAGAGCTAGGCGTTCTGAGGTCACCACAACCCCGGCGCAAGGAGCGGACGAACTTGCGCTCCGTATAGTCACTGACAGGATGGGAACAGCAGGGTGTCCCCTTCGGATAAACAACCTCCAGCACAGCACCCGCGCCCGTTGCCTTCCGTCGTGCTTTGACTGGTTTGAGGCTCATGAGTTGCCGAAGCGCGTCATCGAACGTATGCGAAGCTCGTGCTGTAGGCAGGACCACTAAAACTTCTCCCTGACGTTCTCAATCTGGTGGTGGCTATAAATAGTATGGCCGTATGGCTGAATTTTGAATGCTCTGTCCGCGTTCGGTTCAAACACGTGTCTTTACTGATTGACTGCAAGTCCCACCACTCGTGTTCAATCCGTGCCACTCGTTTGCCTATTTAGGGGATATTCTAAACTTCAGCCCCACGACTTTGTCATAGAGAGAGAGAGAGAGAGATTACTTTTATTCAAAATGACCGAATCATCGTTCTTTGTGGCCGGCATCAGGAAAATGCCAGTGATGAGGTCGGCGGCTAGGTCTCTTGATTGTAAATGATTTGGAACACAAGGTGGGGCCAAAGTGTAGATTGTGCATCCAGGGCTGCAGGGTTATCCAGCTCTCTCAGCGTGGAGGTGTTGCGTCAGCATAGTAAGGTTTGAGAGAGGAGAGTAAGAAAGAGGAAAGCGTATTTTATTTTCTTTGCAATGTGTTATTATTGCAATGGTCGGCTGAAGCTTCAGTAGTCTGTGGGTTTATACTAAAGGGAAGTGCACTGTAAACGCTAAACATTGTGCCTCTTTCACTCAGTACACTAATGAGAAGGGCCATCGGTATACCGTGTACCGAATAAATCAGCATTGGAAAGACAGGAAGTGTATAACCAATTTGTATGATGCCTGAAACGCGTCTAGAACTGGTCTGTTTACCGCGTCCGAAAAAGAGGTCCCTCGATTTCTGCCTGGTGACTTCATACTTAGTGTCATGCTGTTGCCGGACGCGATCCTGGCGGAGTCCCAGCAGCGTGGGTGTATCTGGCAGACGCCCGTTCTGCTGCAGGTCGCTCTCCCGTGGGACAGTCCATGGAAGCTCAGGCAGCAAGAATTCGGGACGCCGCGACGACAGCGACGCTCGCGTTCACTCGCGTTTTTCGCCCGCATTTCTACGGCCAACCATAAGGATCGCAACTTTCAACAGCACGACGCTCCGGCTTCTGGTTCGTGAATTGTTGCCACTTCGAGACCACTTTTGATCTATGATCTACATCATTGATTGCTAAACACATCAGTTTGAGGCGCGCTCTAGACAGCATAGTATTGCTGTAGCCTGCTGTAACGCACTGTGCATGTCGAGCGAAAGTTCGCGATGCAGATGCCATGGGTTCCTGGGTTCAATCCTCGCCCTACCCATTTTGATCTGGATAAGGATTGTACTGGAATGCGGTCGTGTATCACTACTGCGTGATGCACGTTCAAGACCCAAATCTAGCAGTAGGACTGTAGAGGATAAATGTTTCAGCGTAAAAGAGTCTCGCAGCACCTCAAACGCAGACCGAGCTTACGCTGTCTAAACACAACCGTTATTTTTTTCTTATTTTACAGACATATGTCACATTTGAGGAAACATAAATAACATCAAAAAATAAAAACAGTCTAGGATAAAATTTTAGTGCTGAACATGCCCTCGGTAGAGAGCAATTCACTAAAAGCGCATTGCTTTTAAAGTGGTTGATTTCAGGATACCTTCAAAATATCAAGTCGTTTTTTTTTAATAGGCTTTCAGTATAGTTTATATTTTAGCAGCGCTGTCCCCGCGTCGGCCCAGTCAGGCAAATATTAAGTGCATACTGAAAGAATATGCTTAATGTCATATTAGTAAGCTAAAAATATGCTTTCGGTCATGTGGTTCAGCAGTGTTGGAACTAACGCGTTACTAGTAACGACGTTACTGGTAACGTGTTACTTTTTTGACTAACGCACTAACGTACTCGTTACAATTCCAAGTGACTAACGAGTAAAGTAACGTCGTTATTATTTTACGATATCTCCTATCAAATTACGTTACCCGTTACTCGTTACTTTTGATTTAAAGTGGCCGCATGATTATTTTGAAAACAAAATTATTTTTATTCTGTACAGCAAAGCTATGTATAAACGGCGTTGTTTCAAACTTCTTAGGAAGAGTTCCCACGACCGGGCCGAAAAGGCGCGAGATTATCGCCGCGCGGTATCACTAAGCGATTTGGTGCAGTCTTTGTAGAGAAGCCGTGCCCGTCACCGTGCCCTGAAGGAGCAGCCGTCTCGCTGGAAAGGGACATCCGCTCAGAAGGCAACAGTCTGCCGCCGCTCGAAGCATTCTGCCTAATCGTTCCTAGCTGCTCCAGCTGGTCAAGTCCTTCTCTTCAAAACAAATAAATTTTCGTTCTGTCAACAACAGAAAGGATAAAGTTTAAGTTTGGAAGCGTTGACGTTCCCACGCTTTGAACCAAAACAAGTGGCAAGGTTATCGCAGCACTGAACGGCGACTGTCACCAGAAAGACGTCACCATCTTTTAGAATCCCTCAAGCCGTGGTACAAAGGTGCGGTGTCTCGCTGGAAAACGACTCCAGTTTAGAAGGTCGCCTTTCAACAAATCCTCTGGTCATCCTTTCTCCCATAACGCCTCAAAGATTAGACGAAAGACTGCATCACCACCACGGATGGCAGCTTCTTTGTATCGCAGTTCGTCAGACAAATACCGTAGTCTTCCACTAGAAAGCGTACCCCCAACTCTTTGGCATTCAAAGAACGAGTTATCTATTGCTGGACGTTGCGCCCGCCTTTTCCTTATCGCAGTTCCTAGTTGTGTGTGTGTGGGCTACTGTTCCTTTCATCCATGCAGACACATTCGAAGCAGTGATAGTGATGGCTTTCGTCTGCTTAGCTCTTACTGTGCTGCTGCTGCCGGCGTGAAAAAAAAAAGAGAAAGGTGTTTGGCCGTGAAAGAGAAACTTAGGTTAAAGAGCTTATAAACGCTTGCCACCTTTTTTAGTCATATACACGCGTAAAGCTACTACGAGTACGCATGTGATTATAACCAAAGTATGGCCGGCGCTATAATTCGTTTATAATCACTCATAATCATCTTTGGTTATAATTATTGGTTATAATAAGCGATCGGTGTCCTCTTTTTGTTTCTTGTGTAGCCTAAACCGGACCGTGACTAAAACCGGCATGGCTATGAGGGGCTGTTTGTGTGCAGTCCGTGTACTGAACAGTTGTCTTTGTCATGTAACGTCTGCCTCAAACCAACAAGGCCGTTTTAGAATGCTTGTTATAAATGCCCATTTTACTGCCATCTCCCACTCAAATTTAGTGCAAGATGGCAACGGCCACCAAAACTCCGCTACCATGGCCCGGGCCAAGTGCTATGTTTGAACTGAGGTAAATGAAGTCAGACAATTCGCTGTTTGCATGTCTAGTATGTATGCCGAAACTCAAGCTGCTGAGCACACCAGGGACGTCGAACCCTAATATGAAAAAGCACATTAAGAAGGTAAGTTATTCTTCAATGGCACTTACTTTTTTTACGTGTAAATGTTGGGGTTAAGTTTTGTTAGGCAAAAGAACGCACCTTTCTTTAGAGATTGTTTTGTTACTGGCATAGTTTTTCAGCTATATCTCACAGAGTTCATTAATGTAAGCTAGCGAAAACACTTTGAAAACGGCTTAATTGAGTTTACTTGTATATTTCAGAAGGAGGGTAAATAAATCATTGCAGCTGTATAAACTGGCCTATTTCATATTTGTTTAAATTTGCGATTTATATAGACAGTTTTTTTCTGTCCTAATTTATGATGCGAATTTATTTAGTTAATATTTCGTTGTACCATACCATGATAACTAGCAATTAACAGCGGTACTTCGCATCAGTCCCAATTTGTTTCTTATTTTCCGCCAGTTCTTCCATTCGCAGAAGCTATCAAAGTTCTAGGTGCGTTCAAAGAAACGAAAGACCGCGACTACAACCCACTTTCCCGACGCACCCTCGCTGAAATAGACGAATATCGACCGTATACGCATCAAGTTCCCGTTTGTCAAAAACGGTTCGACAAACTTGTGGCGACGTTTGTGGTTGAGACGCTATACAGTCACATACTAACAGTCATACACTAATAGCTTTCGTATACTAACACTCAAACACAAAGTAACGGCAAAGTAACGTAAAAGTAACGTCCGTTAGTCATGGCAAGTAACGATACCGGTATTTTCTTTACATCTGCAAAATTGGTAACGGAGCTCTGTAACGCGTTAGGTTTTTTCCAAAGTAACGAGTAACGTTATTTCGTTACTTATTTTCGGTAACGGGCACAACATGGCGTAACCGAAAAAAGTAACCAAATACGTTACTTGTTACTTTCATACAAAAGGAACGCGTTACCGACCTACGCTAAGTCAAAATAAAAGCAACGTGTTACCGTTACTGATAAAAAAATTGAAGCAGGTTACTTTTGCGTTACATTTTTAAATATTAATTAACCTGTTTTGACGGTACAGGTAGGCATAAGCGCCATACTTGAAGAAATATTATTTTCATGCAGAAACTGAACATATATAATAGACTGATCTCACTTAGCGTTCGGCGCATGCGCGACGCCGCCATAACTTTAGTTCACAGGAGGCAGGCGGCCGTGCATGCGAGGGCTCTTGCCGTCTCGTGCTCTACACGCTCAAAGCTCCAGCGGGGTTGTCGCACGTGCAGAAAGACTAAAGTTCCCTCGATGCATTACGGCAGCGGTGGCGTAGTCAAACTGACTGGTGAGATCGGTTTATTACTTTATCTTTCTTACGGTTTCAGCTAATTACTCACAAAAAAAAAGGCAAAGAAAAACACAAAATAGTCAAAAATTCACATGACTTGGCGCCAAAAAAAAAACAAAAAAAAAAAACAAAATGAAAGTGTAATTTTAATAAGTCTGGGGAAGAAGTAGCAACGAAACTACGTTACTAGTTACTTGAAATAAGTAGCGTAAATTACCTTGCCTGTGACTGTTTTTGAGAAGGTATCGAGTAGATTTCTACGTTACCAAAAGTTTACGCGTTGCCGATAACGCCGTTACTTGTAACGCATTACCGCCAATACTGCTTTAGGTGTACTTTGCGAAGTGTTTAGCAAAGATACACCTTTAATTTCTTACTTGTAGGGAAACTATGAAGGACAACAGGCCAAGAACAATTGTGCCCGAGGACTAACAAGGGCGACAAAAATCGATTTGGGCCATTCAGCAATTGGAACCATTTAGAAGACGTAAATGTCCCAGAAGGGCAGTATTCGGTAGAAAGGCTGTTGCAAAGCATCAGGGGAAGCTGCCTCCTATTCGAGGCATGCTGCGGATTCTGAGAACTGGGTAATGGAAATCTCATTTCACCAAAGAGCTGCAGAGAGGTCGACTGCACCATCCCTGATCGCAAAAGAGACAGATGAAGATAGTTAGGCAGTGGTGGTTCGCTGCCGAGATTTAATTTCGCAGCTTGAATTGAACTCGGTCCCTGTGGAACTCGGCTTTGACGTAGTCGCTGGAAACGGTGTTTCTTGGGTTACTGGCCGTGTTGTACAGAACGGTGTTGCAAAGGACGACGTTCCTGAAACGCCTTCCTTTCGGGAGGAACGGAGGAACGCCGCCGTTTTGTCATGCGTCGGAGGAACTGGAACGGGAACTTGTTACGTTTTCGAGGAAACGGCAGAAGGAACGAAATATCTTCTCGCCTTGTTTTTTGCGTATTTATCTGCAATGTAACCCGAATATAGTAGGCATTTAGGTTGTTTTTTTTTATTATTATGAACTAGTTCAACCTCCGACATCAAGCGATAGGGAAGTGTCCGATAGACAGTCAAAAACAATGAACTGGAACAAATTTAAATGAGGCGACTCGACACCTAGTTGAATGTGGCTATGTTCACTTCCTCACTTTATTTTATATAATGATTGTCGAACCCAATATTGCATTGAAATACCCAACTATAAAGTTAATGTAACGACACGTACCTATCTAAGAAGCGCACTGGGAACGCGTTCCTTACGAACCACTGGAACCTGGAACCGGAGCTCGTTCTAAGATTAAGCAAGAACGAGGTACGAGCTTTGGTTCTTGTTTTGGAGGAACATGTATACACCACTGGTTGCTGGTGCACGGGAAGCAGACAGTCTTATTCGGTTTACCAAACAAAGGGCAGGAACATGACCAATGAGTACATGTCCATATTTCCAGCGTTTATAACCCAAGCGAAAAATACCGAGTTACTGGGTCGTGGACGCAAGAGCGGCGTCTGACATTCGGCAGAAGGAAGACAATGGGCATGCTCAAAACTTGGTCCACAGCGCGGTGGACAAAACTGGCGGCGCGCAGGAGGATGATATTCTGGCATAGTCTATGCTCTGACTGGAGCAGAGCACAGACTCTACCAACACCAGCTATAGACAAACTCAACTCACTGACGTCATACCACAGCGGTGGCGCTGATGTCGGTACTGCGCATGCGCAAACGCATCACTCCTCCCGAATTTGGTTTCTGCGCACGCGCAGTGCCCACACCTGGTGTGGGAAAAGTGGGAAAAGTGGGAAAAGCGTCAAAAACGCACTAGCCATCATGCTGTTCGTCATGTTTCTGTACGTGTTTTCTTTCATCGCTTAAGGGGAAACACCCCCTGTGAGGGTCAACTTTTGAAGCCTTGGCTCAAAATTAATTGAATTTACAGGTTAGGCTGATAGTCATGCTAGAGGGTGTAAAACAGAATTTCAGGTCTGTTGGTATAATGGGAAGGAGATTAGAGCAGCTTCCATCAGAAACACGCCTACATCGTTTAGTTAATCTATCGTCAAAAAACTATCACAATATTCAAGAATTTTATTCAATAGATATGTAACAGAAGGCCAGGGGGGGGGGGAGGCTATACATTTTTGTTTTTGTTTTGTAAAAATAAATTATTTGTATAAATGTTTTCTTCTGCAATAGTGGGCAACTTTTTGGTCTTCTTAGTTTTCAACAAAATGTCAACATTTTGTATAAAAGACATTCGTAAAGTGAAAAAGCATTTCATAGCCGCATTTCTTATATCAAACTTAAGTCAGGAAACGTGAAGAACGAGCCTTCCCTGTATTGTCATTATCAAACGATAGATTGACTAAAATGGAATTTATGTACTAAAAAGTGGAACGGAGAAAAATGCGTTCCAAGTGCTTCAAACCCTATCTTTTCTTTACCATCGGGCAACAGAAAATAATTTATAAAAAAATTACCTATGCGGTGTAAATTAATTAAACTTTCAGGGAATTCTCTATATGTCGGTGGATGTAAATATGCCATTTTTCAAAATCAAATTGTTTTTTTTTTAAAAAAAAATATTTCTGGGTAGTGCTCTCCCCTTAACCAATCATAATCAGAAAAGGCCTAGTGACTTGCGCTTTTAACGTTGCCTGATTGGTCCCCATTGGCTAGTGGCATCGGCTGAGTCTGAACTTTAGCTGGAGCCAAGCATTTGCACTGTTACCTCTCCACACCACTAAACGTAAAGCTGCGTGTCCGGACACCGCTCGCTATTGGCCGTGACAGGGTCACCTGAATAGAATAGGTCAGAGAGGGAGAAAATCTTAACAACCTGCGCTGCCACCCATTATCGGACCATTCGTGTTGTCTGCGTACCGTGAATCTTGTGCACACACTTGCGACTGCTTACGACAGAGTGCTTTAAAGCCTCATTAAATCTCTTCCGTCGAGAGAACACACTGCTGCCATGTATCGGCTAGCAGTGGCACGCTTGTTGTTTTCCCTTATGTCCTATTTGTTTCGTGTAACATACTTTATATGTTGGCTTCAAAATTGTTTTTTTTTTTTTAAATGTTATAAACGGCCATGTTTTATAAAGAGTCCCTACATTTGATGTCGAAAATACCGCGGAACATTCGCTCAAGAAAAATGCAATTTCAAGGTCTTCTCATGGATGGCGCCAACGTGCTAGTGTATTCTCTCGTATTCACAGGAGATCGGTCGTAAGAAAATGTGTGAGTGGGCCTATGAAGTAAGCGAGCAATACTATGCTTCGCGTAACTTTCTGTGGTTACGGAGGCCATAAGGGTTATGAAGCTATGGGTGCACGTGAGTTCGCGCACTTTGAACACTGATCAAAGTTGCGGACACGAACACTTCACTTTTTTTCTGAAATGCCACGAAAAGTTCTCCCCAGACCAAAGTCACCAGCCAGTAGGGCTGCACCACCGCTGCCGCAATGCATTAAGGGAACTTTAGTATTTCTGCATGTGCAGCAACGTCACTGGAGCTCTGCGCGTGTAGCACACGAGACGGTCCGAGCCCTCTCGGGCACTGCCACATACAAGCCGCATACTTCCTGTGAACTAAAGTTATGGCGGCTTCGCACATGCACCTAACGGTTGGTGAAATCGGTCTGTTGGAAACATGCCGCTGCAGTGGTGCCTTATGCTTTCAAGCATGTGCAGCGTGTGCGTGAACATATCTTTGGCACGCTTGCAATGGCACGCACTTACCCCCCGAGCAGAGACATGGCGGCGGCCAGATTCCCTGCTTGCAATACACCGATCTCACTGAGCGTTCGGCTAGAGTGCCTTCATAGACACGCGCGCTTTTGCCTGAGTTGTGACATCTCAGACATTTTTCTGCCCAATCGTTTTTTTATGCATTTTGAAGTGCGCGCAATCCGGTGTCACTCAGCTCGAGCGCGTAGCTTTGGCTAAAGCATAGACGCCATTTTACCGCCCAAGTCACGCACCGAGTGGGCGAGAGCGTCACGCGCTGGCACATTCAGGGCAAAAATGGATGTCTTCACCCTGAGACAGACAGACATGTAGGCACCCTACGTTCGGCGCATACGTGACGCCCCCATAACTTTAGTTCACAGGAGGCAGAAGGCCGTGCATGCGAGGGCTCGTGCCGTCTCGTGCTTTACACACGCAGAGCTCCAGCGAGCTCGCCGCACGTCCAAAAAGTCTAAAGTTCCCTCGATGTCTAAAGTTCCCTCAATGGTGGCGTAGTGAAACTGAGTGGTGAGATTGGTCTTTTGGCGACCGATCGAAAGCGTCGCTGTGGTCGGCCTGCCACGATTGGCCGAGTGCTGACTATGACGTCAGCAAAGAATTTCTCATCAAAGGAAATAAGTGGAATACGATAACTTTAATTTTGACGGTGTTGGCAGTGTTAATTTGAGAGCGCAAGGATTTCAAGCTTCCACCATGCTCATGACGTCACGAGAGGGAACCATAGGAGGGCGCCACCAAAGCCTCTCGCCGCTGATAAAGCAGGCCTTGTCAATATTTAGGTGATGTTGACTATGGCTTCACGTTACAAAAAATGATAGTCAACAAACTTCACTGTTCCATCCATCCAAGATGTGGCCTCAATTACAAGAAATATGGGGTCTGGAACGCGTCTCCGACTGGTTTGATTACCGCGTCAAAAAAAGATGGTCCCTCGATTTGCGCCTGATGACGTCATAGAAGTGTCATGCTGTCGCCGGCTGAGAACCTGGTAGCGTCACAGCAGCGGTGGTGGATGTGACGGACGCCTGTTCTGCTGCATGTCGCTCTCTGCCTTGACAGTTCGTACGGAAGCTTCGGCAGCTAGGAGTTGGGTCGCCGCGACGGCAGCGACACTCACATTCGCTCGTGCTTTTCGCCAATATTTCTACAACCAACCGCCAGGATCGCGACATCTGAGGGCATGACGCTCCGGCTCTTGTGACGTCATTCACTTCGGGACCACTTTCTATGCATGGGCGGAATAGAACACTAAACAGACAAGTCGAAGACGCGTTCCAGGTACCGCAGTTAAAGTAGACAGATCTTGCCAGTATCCAGATGATGTTGACTCTAGTTACCCGTTACAAAGAATAATATAGTCAACAAATTTCACTGTTCCCCACATCCACGCTGCGGTCCTGATTTGCAGCAGGTGAATACTTTTGGGACTGAGTCCACACACTCTAAGAAAACTAAAGTATTTGGTATAAGGGACACAACGTAGTCTGTTTTTTTTTTCTTTTTACGGTCTAAATATATATTCAACCTCGCCGTTCGCCGAGGCTCCCTCCCTAGCGTGCAGCAACTGGCTCTCAAGTGCTTTGCGGGAATGCAGACACTTCAGATTCCCTCGAGAATATTCTTGTTGGGTGATATACTGCTCGTGCTTCTCACTGGGTAAACCGGTTAAAGTAAGGACATTCAATGGTGGTCCCAGTGTATTGTGCTGAAGTATAAACTCAATCGTGAAAACAATTAGCGTAAATGTCAAGCACAAGACAAGGGTACGAAAAGGACAAGCGCTTCGCGTCTTCAGGACAAGGCGAAGGTACGAAAAGGACAATCGCATCGCGTCTTCGCATCTGTGTGTTGTCCTTGTCCCTTGCGTCCATTCTTTTTCACCATGCTTATCCAACTAGTCCAACAGTTACCTTTTATATAAACTCAGTGCGCCCCAATGGCACGTTCACACTGAAAGCGGATCCGCCTCCGCAAAGCCGATCCGCACGTTATCAACCGCTCGATCCCAGCACTGCGGGATCGATTTCTCCCTACCGCTTTCGCGAACCACGAAGCGGCAACCAATTGCAACGGGCGCTGACGTGACATCGGTGGCTTTCGAAACAAGATTTCATATCTGTCGCTTTTGAGGCGTCCAAGGCGCTGTAGTCCTAGCGTTAAAGCAGACAAATCAACGAAGAAACGTAATGTTCACGTCCGTGCCTTGAATCCTCCGTGAAAAGAATTGACCAGTAATCTTAATGGACATTAAAAACGAGCGTGTTGGTAAATATACTTAAACAATCGGAAAGAATAAACACAAATTCGGGACGAAAACAGACGCATACAACTGTATGCGTCTGTTTTCGTCCCGAATTTGTGTTTATTCTTTCCGATTGTTTAAATCTTAATGGGCTTCAGCCCGGTGATTTGGTTAGGCAAAGAGTTTCTATTATTCGAGGTGCCAAAGGCCCGTCGCTCTCTGCTTTGTTAGTCGTTGCCCGTAGAATATTGGAACCCGCCCCGATCGATCGAAATGGCAGCTTTTGTAACCACTAAGACAGTCGCTTTAACAACTGAAAGCTTTTAACACCCTGCATGATCACCACGAAGGCGATAGAGACGTCGTGAGCCCAATTGCGTAGCCAAAAACACTACCGTGGAGTTGGCATTTTACCTGCGCTGGCTTGACAAGTAACGTTTACTAATACCAAATAAAGGGAACCTACTCAAAAAATAATGTGTACGTACCAGACGATGCCAGTGCCGCCCACAACTCCGAAAATGATAAGAGCGAACAATACGGGGAAAAAATTGGCCCTCTATAGACCGTTCCACTACGAAGAGCGGAGAGAGAAAAAAATGCCCTCCCCCTCTCACTCCGCGCGTCGTCTGCTCCGCCCAGTGGGCTGTACCGAACATTCGGCTGGCGTTCAAACTCGGTTTACAATCACGTCATTTTGGAAATTTCAAGCTTAGATGCGCGGATTTTGATATGCAAGTTATCGTGTAATGCTATGCTCCATAAAAATACTAAATGAGTCTAATTGCGATGTTACCTGCGTGCGAATAAAACAAAAAGAAAACCTGTGTCAGAGTGGCCGGTCGCTCCGGCGAAAAGTAAATCCGGTTGCTGTAGCTATTTTACTATTCGAAGTTCGTAGTGGTGTAGGCCTTTAGCGGCAATCAGTGGAAATCTGGAATAATAAGTAAAAACGTGCTCTCCCGGCGCAATAGATGCAGTGGTTGAGGTGCCGGCTGACTCCACTGCTATTGAAGTACCGGAACAAAGATACGGTAGTTAATCATTTACTGAAGTAAAACAACAGAGCGCTCCTCAAAATCCTCTCCGCACTCCTTTTGTAGGCCCGTATGGGCCTCCTTTCCCCTCAGGAACAGACCAATCTTTTCAAATTCTACCACTCCCACGTGGTACACTGTTCTCCAATGGTCGGCGAGCTGTCAACTTTGCGCCGCAACCGCCAAACCCGAATTCCTTGTAGAGTTCTTCTCTGCACATTTTCCAGTCTGGCTGGCGCCAACCGCTAAATTATTGCTTCGGGCAAAGAGCGACAAATTCACACTAAGCGGCATAACCTTCTACACACAGGCCCACTCGGTTAACATCCACAAGCATCCCCAAGAACGGGCCGTCCCGGGTCCGTCCGACCAGACTCCCGAAACCTGAGACGTTTCCTAACGACCGCGGGGGACCCGTTTCGTCCGCTCGGCCGCTCTCTCCAAAAATGCCGATACCAGCCTAGAAAGCTAAAAAAACAATGCCGACGCAACTCTGAGAAGTTCTAACAAAAGAAAACACCTTAATAAATAAGCATGACTTCCATATACTTAACTGCGCTAAAGGCTGATTTTGGAGTAGCCATAAAATTCTAAGAACGCGAACCACTTCATAACGGCAGCCACGAGCGAGAGTTCGACGTTCGGTACAGCCCGCCGGTACAGTCCGCCGGTACAGCCCAAAAATGCTGTACCGGCGGGGGCGTGCTCTCGACTCTGCTAGCAGAGTTGAGGGCGTGCCTTCTCTCTCGTTTTACCCCGCCGAACCTGCTGAACTTCCCGGATGTGTGGAGAGGGCGCTGCGGTCAAACAAAATGGCGCCGCCCTAAGAGCGCTAAAGCTATTTATGCGGGTAACGTCCACTTCGAAGAAAGGGTCGGGGCCATCCTCTTCTGAGTCAGCACGTTGCGCCAACGCCTGGCTGGGCTTTGCTTGTGCGCGAGGTCGAGGAAACCGCAGGCGGGGTTTTGCGGGTCCATGTCTTTTTTTAGCTGCCCGAAACTCGTAATGCGTACGAACAGCTTGAAGAAAAATCTTCGAAGTGCCGAAATAGCTACATTTTGGCTTTGGATCGTGGATGAAACTGGATTTTGGATTGCAAAACAGGGTTGCGAACGCAAGTCTCAAAAGATCACGTGGGATTGCCGGGAAACCGCCAACCGCATCTCGGTGTGTCTGAACGGCGTCGCTCGTGAACCGCATTTGCAACCGCTTCGCAAACGCATCTCGAACACCGGTGTGAATGCGGCATAGTGTCACTATAGCCTTTTTTTCGCAGCGTCCATAGACTTCGTTCAGCCGGCTATCTTTCGTAGATATAGAGCGGCCCACGGGAGTGAAAAAGTGAGTGTACGTGGAGGGCCATCGGGCGCACGTATTCTCTGGATTGCACGACAGGACTTTCATTCTTCACGCGTTCTCCTTTGCCTGCTGCATCGGATACTTTTGTGGAAGCACATGAAACCTAAGGGATTAGTAAAGTAGCCCTCTGTTATGGCTTGTTTGAGTGGAATTATAAATACATTAAATGACTAGCCATAGTTCTTTCCAGTGGGGTTACCTCAAGTGTAGAGGAAGAACGCGGAAAATACTGCAGAGGGACGCAGAAGGTGCGTGGTCCTGGAGCACTGATGTTGGATCGTATAGTTGTAGGGTGGAGCGGACGCTGGAGAACCACATCTAGTGTGTACATCAAGACGCGTGAAAACGTAGTAAATCTTAAGGAAACAGTAAGGGGAGTGATTATTGTATGTATATTCAGTCTCCAGCAATGTAAAAGAAACATTCGAGGAGGCATTTTTGCTCTAATCCCACCTAGAGATACATTGCCTCTGCGAAACGTGCGCCTACCACCGCTATATAGACTGCCTAAGCAAATGGGTTTTTCATATTGTTGGCTACTGTACTTTTCATTTCCTTTCGCTTATGTTTTCAGCTAAGCGCTCTGTTATTCGTGAAGACGCCGTGGGCTGTTATTTTAGTTTGCTTTCTTAAAACCAGTTTTATGCTATAAATATTCACCACCGCTTATAGCAATGACAGAAACGAAAGGTTTTAATAAATAAGTTGGTGTTTGCTTTTCTCTTTTGAGTTTGTTTTCAGCTATGTGTATCGACAGCTTTCTTTCGTTGCAAAATTATACTGCAATGGGCCTTGGCAAACACGAGCGCACTCGTAAAATTCTAATTAAACATTGTATTACTTAATTTCTATTCTTCATCCCAATATAAATCAGTGTGAAACCAACGCTACGAGCCCATGGCATTCATGAAAAATCGCAAAAAATCGAAGTGTGCCCATATTTTTTTTTTTTTTTTTTGTACGTGCGCAAAAACGCAAGCAAGGCTTTTTATTTATGATAAATTGAAGTGAAGGCTGCATCCGAGATATATGTGCTTTCGAGATTTACTGTGTAGTGCATTGAATTCGCGTAGCTCGAGATAGCTAAAACACTTGAACCAGGCGAAATTGAACATACTTTTTTTATTAATATTTCATTGCTTTTCCGCTTGAGCGCATGTTTCCTTCCACGCGCTTTAACTTTTCATCCTGTCTGTTTAATTCACTTTAGCAAAGCCAGGATGAAAACACTTTGAAATTCACTTTTGCTATAACTTTTAAAACGAACATTTCGGGCTTTTAGTTCGTAAAAGCAAGACTTCAGGTTTTATATATATATTTTGAATGTTCATCTTTTTTTCTTTTTTTCTTGACTGCTTTATTATTTGATTTACATATTATATGTTTTTGTTTTTCTTTTGAGTAGCGTCAGGCACGAATATGGCAGAGAAAAGAATAAAAACCCCTATTGCTTTCATTTAGTATAATGAAATATGCTAAGTTTTATTAATTTAAAAATTACCAAGATCAAATAACCGTTTTTGCTATTGTAATAGGGAATGCCAAGACAATTTTTTTATCTTCTTGATCATAGGCGTATTCAAAGGCCTAATTGGGCCTTACATGGGGGGAAAGAGGGAATGGAGCTTGACATAAGTATTGTAACGATGACATCAAGCAAAAAAAGATGAAAAAAGATACATAAAGTGAAAAAAAAAAACAAATTGCCGCATTTGCTCGAGTAATGGCCGCGCTGTTCATGAACAAAGCCCGTGGGACTGCTTTCTCGCAGACGACGGAGATAGCAGATCACCGAGATAGGCAGAAAAATGGCAGCGATTTGCGAGACAGACGCAAAGTCTTCACAGCGAAAACGCTACCTGCTCAGATCGCATTCTACGGAGAATCGTGTTCTCGACCGTCGCTATTCGCTGCGTTTTCTATGCAGGGAGCGATGATTAGCTGTAATTGTCTTCTGCAGAACACTTCGATGAAAGGGACTTGTGCATAGACCGAATGGCTATTACTCGAGCAAATGCGGTAATAAGCAAAACTACGACTTTCTATATTCTAGTTACGCAACCGTTAGAAGACATGTATTATTCAACATTTTTCGAAGACCGGAATTCTCTCTCGCTACTTTTGAGATAAAATATCACCCGATTGGTGTCACTTTCAGGTCAAGAAACATTAGTTACACATCGTAATAGAGTATGTACAGTGCTCAACGAAACGAAATGTGTCAGCGGAGCGCGTGTCTTCCAGTACCTACTGCGGCATTTGCCGGGAGAAGCCGTAGTAGCGAGTCGCACACGCACGTAGCTAAGCCAAGTTGTCAGCGGCTGTTCGCACTCGAGGCGCCATTACCGGGTGTCCCAAATAGCGCCCAGGCTCTTTAAATCGACCGCAAAAATCGGCTTCTTAACCTATCGTGCTATGAATTTGTGCAGCGTTGCCCACAGATGGCAACGCTGCATAAGCTGTGAGGTTATTCCGTCCAAAAATATATCTAGAGGGTGTATTTTTTTAACTTAACAGAATTGTTTAAGAAAAGCCGCTAAAGCTACATTTATGCGGTTTGTGCAGGTGAGCTATACGGCCAGGGGGGCAGAGTTTAGGGGCTAATGGTAACGATCAGTCGGCTAATTAACAAAAAAATCGGTAATTAACTTTTCATTAATAAAAATAGACATATATGGTTCCAGGAAGAAACTTCCTCAGCGTCATCGAAAACAACTAAATCAACCCTTTTTAGAAGAATATAAAGCAGAAGCAGCATTTCACGCCGTTCTAAAAAAAGCGCTCAATTTGGACGCGTTTCTAGGTTTTGCTTTCTTATCGGAGCGCATCTTCGCGCCCGCGGTCCTGCCCCCGGTGGTCTCGGCGCGAAGCCACCCCCTCGCCTCCCACCTAGCATAGGGAGTTCGGGCGCACGTGTGTTGCGCGTTTCAGCCACTGGGGAGCAGGACCGCGGGCCCAGAGATGCGCACTGATGAGAAATCGAAACCTAGAAACACGTCCAAATTGAGCGCTTTTTAGAACGCTGTAAAATGTTGCCCCTGCTTTACATCCTTCTAAAAAGAGTTGATTTAGTGGTTTTCAAATGATGATGAGCAAGTTTCTTATTGAAACTATATGTCTATTTTCATTGTTAAGAAGTCATTTAACGAATTTTAATTAATTAACCGACTGATCATTACGATTTGCTCCCCATACTCTCTCCCCCTCGTCGTATAACTCACCTGCACAACCGCATTAGTGTAACTTTCACGGCTTTATTTTAAACAAATCTGTCAAGTTTAAAGAAAAAACACTCTATATATATCTATATCTATCTATCTATCTATATATATATAAATGTATATAACAGCGTGAAAGCAAAACATTTCATTTAAGCCAGTGTGACAAAGAGAAAAAGACGCGCCATGACACTCCACATTTATTTAGTATAAGCCAGTCTTGTACACGTTACGAAAAGAGTAATTGATTACAATTACAATTACAGTTGGTTGGAAATCATTAAATTAGATAACACGATTAATCGACAGAAAAAAAAGTAACAAACCTTTACTTGAAAAACTAACTCTTGCTTTTTCGATTACCTAAGAGTTTCAAAAAGACAGATTTTTCTGTCGGTTTGAAAACTGGTTTTTCGTACTCTCCATTACAGACCAACTCAACGCTTTTACATCACGCCACTGCGGTGGCGCTGCTGCTGGTACTGCGCATGCGCAGACGCTTTACTCCTCCCGAATTCGGTTTCTGCGCACGTGCTGTGCTCACGCCAGGTGTGTGAAAAGCGGGTTTGTTTGTAAACACTGTGTTGGTGTATTGGGTTAGGATCACCGAACTACAAACTACTTACCTTCTTTATTCATCGATTTTGGGAAACCATTCTCCTGTCGGAGACTTGGATCTAGGATTCCGTCGTAGGAAACTTGTACAAAGGGCGCCATTGGGAAGGGAAGGGGAAAACAGTAAAGGTTACAAGTAATTTTAGTAATGCTGAAGGTGATCAGATTACTCTCGGGAATACTTTCTAACAAAAGTAATGGAATTATTAAAAAACTACTTGAACAACTAATTGATTACAGGTAATTTGATTACTTGTAATGGGTAACGTGTACACGACTCGTATAAGCCAGTATTGTACTGAACGGCATTCGGAGGAACCACGTTCCCGGAACGGGTTCCTTTTTAGGAGGAACGGAGGGTCGCCGCCGTCCCATTTTTGCGTCGGTTAAATTGGAACGGGAACTCGGTACGGTTTTTACAAAAAAAAGCGACAAAACAAACTCTTTCTTTTTCTATTTTGTTAGAGTTTAGTAGGCAGTTAGGCTTTTTAGGAGCGACTACTTCAACCTGTGTCTTTAAGGGATGGGGAAAGTGTCCGAGATACAGTGGAAAACAAAGAACTGGAACAAATGTGATTGTGGCGGCTCGACATGTAGTTTGATAAGGATATTTATCTTGCTCGCTTTATTTTCTTTATAAATAGTCGAGCTCAATATTTTATTAAATACGCGAGTGTAATGTTAATGTAACGACCCATTCCAACCTTACAAAGGAAACAAGAACGCGTTTCTTTCGAGCTACTAAAACTTGTAACGGACACTCGTTCCACGATTGAGAAGGAACGAGGAACGAGCTTTCGTTCTGGTTTTAGGGGAACGTGTACAACACTGGTAGTAGAATAAAGTGTGAGCTCACTGCGAGTGGTTGTCACTTTTTCGCTACTTTAACCTTTGTAAAAAGATAAATCTGCACGCTATACTGCAAAGAAAAAAAAAAAAACGCGGACATGTCGCACATGTTGCAAGCTCAAGGAGAGCGGTGATCAGATGTCAGGGGTTGTACGAAAAGCGCAAACATCCGCCGAGTACTTTGATCAGCTTTGCGCACGTGCGACACACAACGCGCGACGCTAGATAGCACAACTTCTCCGTGCAGATGGCGCCACAGGTACGCGCGAAGCCATGGACGCGCTCGGCTGGTCTATTTTGTTTTGTTGAGCAGTGTACGTTTTCGCCTATGCTTTCTTGAAAGATCATCAATATAATGTATAAAAATCATCATCTCTGCCTGATCGACGCTGTGATGTCGGGGAAAATGTGACCTCTCTTGCAGTGCTAACGGTGGAAAAAATCCCGATGAATAAATTACAGTTCATTCGCCTCATCGTGCGCAGACTCTAGTGACTCATGGATATTGCTAGGTTTAGATGCAGTAACCATCACTTCGTGCGGAGTTCAGATCAATTAAGAATTAAAGAGATAAAGTTTGGAAGCTTATATTCCTCCTGCAGTCACGTTGCTTTCCATAGTACTTCAGTTGCGATGTCATCATCAGTCATAGGCACGGAGCAAAGTATAATAGATCCCTTTCAAAACTCCATCAGCCAACATTAGCGGACGCCTTTTCTTTGGCGCGTAGCGTGTGATTGGAGCCGAGTCTTGGCCGAACGCTGACGCGGCAATTGTTTCCAATGAACGCTCAGAGTTAGTGCCCAAACAATGGCACACTCGGACGATTGGCTCCGTAGGTTTTAGATGGCGCCACTTGCGCATTTTTGAAGAGGGTCCATTAAAGCTTGAGAACCGCAGGGCGTGTTCACTCGTCCCAGACACCTTATTATTACCACGGAGTCAATGATATTGCGGCGTTAACCGATACGAACGCCGGAAAACCAATCGCGAAGCGAGACGCGTGAACATTATACGCCATGCCCTGCGTTGTTTAAGCTGTTTGTGTGTACAGCAGTGGAAACCCTGACGCGCTAAGCAATCAATATTCATAATGCGCACCTATAGTGAAACGCTATGTACTATTGAGATCGATATGAACTGGAACGGGGCTTCGTGTGGCGCGCGGTACTGTCAGAGCCGTCTGTTGCATTTTTCTGCAGACTGGGATGCACGCTGAGACCAAGACAACTCCCCTTCGGCGCTCGTGGCGCGACTCTACACTTGTTTGTCCGTCTGCTACTGAGACGGCAACTGTGGCTGGACTATCTGGATGGACGCACGGATCGCCAGGGTTTCTCGAAGCTTCCGCTCCTACTGGAGACGGTTCACAAATACAGCTGCGACTATACTTCGTTTCACCTTCGGTCCGAGCGCGGACGATGGTATGAACCGAAGGGCCAATCAAACAGCGCAAGAAGCGCAACGTCAAGGCGTGCTCTCTGCGCTTGATAGGACTAGCCGGCGTAGGAGCACGCACAGAGAGACGGCGAATACCGGCTGGTCCTATCAACTGCAGAGAGCACGCCATGACGTTGTGCCTCTTCGCTGTTTGATTGGCCCTTCGGCTCATTACATCGGCCGCGCTCGGACAGAAGCTGAAACGAAGTATAGCTAGATCCTATACGCCTCGCAAGTGGGCTCATTCTCGTCTTCTGCGCATGAGAAAGGAGGTAGCGGTGACGTCAGAACGCCGAGCCCTGATTGGCTGATCGCGACCCCTTGTCTGAGCGTCGTCTGCTCCTTTGCAAGGTCGTCTGCTCGCAACGTCGTCTGCGTCTGTCTTACCTTTCCTGCGGCTTTCGGAAGTGCAGGTCTTTACGAGCGAGCTCGACTTCGCCTTTCAGAGAGGGCAGACGAAATAACTCGAGCGGTACGTTGTTTTTGTCTAACAACTAGCAGACGCGCATCAAGGAGAGAAGTCAAAGGACTCACTGGCGAGGTGTCCCGAGGCGCCGAGGTTTGAGAAGCGAGAGTGTCCGGAAGTTCCCTCCCAAATACTTTTTCCCTCCTTGCGTGTGCGGCGAGACTCCTCACTCTTTAACGGCGTCGGCGGGTTGGCGCAGTTAACGTCGTCTGCTTTACGTCTGCTAGTCAAAGCGATGGCTGCTTTACCTTTCCTGCGTCTGTCGGAGATTCACCGCTTTTTCACCGGCGAGAGTCACCGCTGCCTCGGAAAACAAGGAGATGATAAGAGGAAGATATTGACCTCTTAATCTAAAATTGAGGTCAGCGATCAAAGTATAATACGGGAAGGGTTCACAAGGGTCGCGCGGGCATATTCCATTCAGCACGCCAGCCGGTCGTGGGCAGACGATCTTGGCCAAGGACCGTCGGAGCACCGCTGCGCGTGAGTCGTAGTGCCTGCTAGGCCTATCTGCCGAGCTCGCTTGGTCGGGGTCCGTGGAATCGTGGCCGTTGGAACATTTCCCGGGTGTTTGTGGATCGAGCGTTCTTGTTCGTCGTGGTTTATTTTAAGTACTTTTTACTTTTTTTCTTGCTGCTTGTAGTCGGGACCTGTGAGAAGAGCACGTACAAAAATAAACGTCCGTTGGTCGTCGCGACCAAGTAACTGGGCGACGCTATCGGCCATGCTGATTTGGTCGTAAGAAGTGCGTAAGACAGCTTCGGAGCTGTCGTAAGATTCCGTCGTAGCCTGCGCAAAACTTACGATAATTTCGTTTCGTGAATACGAATTTGTTCTTACGTTTTGTCTTACGCACATTTTTGGAGTAAGATCGTTTCGTGAATCTGGCCTCTGCACTTCCGAAAGTCGCAGGAAAGGTACGACAGACGCAGGCGACGTTGCGAGCAGACGACGTTGCAAAGAAGCAGACGACGCTCAGATAGGGGACCGCGATCAGCCAATCAGGGCTCGGCGTTCTGACGTCACCGCTACCCCCTGCGCAAGAAGCAGACGAACTTGCCCTCCGCATACTCAGTTCACGCCTAAGCTGAGACTGCGGTGAAAGATCCGAACGTGTTCGACTGGTCACACGTCGATTCTTCGCCCCATGGTGACACTCTCGCCCACGTCCTCGAGCGGAGAGCTGGGTTAGGTGATGAAAGAAGATAGTTGATTGTCCGGCGAGAGTGTAGCTCCCACCTGCAGTCTTAGCTTAGGGGGTGTTCACACGGGGTAGAAATCCCTCCCTTTGCTCCTCGGGGTGCGCATCGTGCTGGTAACAACGTTATGCTTTTTCACGGAGCCGCGCTGACGTAGACTTCCCAGAGGGATGGGGAAGCTTTTGGTCGGGCTGCAGAAACACTCCTCGTGTCTGCGTGGGATCTCTTTGCAATGGTATTTGTTCGCGTGTCTGGCAACTTTACAGATTTTGCTCAACGAGATACCGGCGGTGGCATCGGGATCGCCTAACTTGAGGCTCGCGCTGTTGGGCATGTCGTCCGAGGCACCCGGAAGAGTCTTCGATAGTCATCAATGCCGTCCTTAAGGCCGCTCATTGTACGACCGGTTTTTGATTTAACGCCCTTTGCGTGGCATCCACCCGTTCAAAAAGCATCTTTCTTTTAACATGAAGCAGTTCGTCGTCTTCCGCATCTAACAACGCTGCTGCCGTAATCGAGTATCGCCGTTTTATGAACGCCCCCATTTTTCTACTCTTGTCAGAGCGCACCGAGCTCTATTGTCGACGACCGTTAAATGTCTTGATAACACTGACGTCCCTGTCGGCTTCCCGTCGTTCGTGTGAATGTTCGAGTCGTGGAGGAAATCAAGCTGGTTCTGCGGATCACCGACGTCACGCATATCTCTCCCCGAAAGCTTCTCTCGTGTGAATAACCTCTTATGGGTGTGTAGCTTCAGCACGCCTCTCTTGTGGTTCATCCACAGGTCGACCTTCATCCCTATAGGCGTGAATTATACGATCCACAGTCGCTATCGGCCTTTTTTATACTATTGCCCTTTGTCAATTCTCTTCCATTCTCAGATGCCTAACGCACTTGTATCGGCGCTCTCGAAGTTTTTTAATATGTCTCTGTGCTCATGGTTGAACAAAGCGACACTTCTGTTTGAACAACTCAACTGTGCACTGATTATTGCGTGATCAGAAGTCGAGGTGCTGCAGAATATGTTTCTAGAAACTTTACGAGAGATTTCTCGTAAAGTTTCTGTCCTGCGTAGGTTTTACGGTTCGGTTAACCGAAGGGATGTTGCATGCACATCCTCACTAGCAGACTACACGGAAGTGCACTGTAACGCAACGAGCGCGAGAGGGGAGTTGTGTTGGCGTCAACATGCATCACCGTCAGCAAAAAAACGAAACCGACAGTTTTGTTTTTTTGCTGACGGTGATGCATGTTTTGGTAGTACCGAGCACCACGCGGAGCGGTGTTTCAGCTCATATGGACCGCGGTAGAACATGTCATAGCCTCCTCTATACTCACAAAGCCTTGCAGCTCGACGAGGGAGCCATAGAGTGCCCGATCGCAGATTTGGAGCGCGAGGATCAAGGTAGCACAGAGCATTTCTCGGGGAACCTGGACGTCAGCGCACAGATTTTGCAGCGGCGAGGACCCAAAACATAACTTTCAAACCCAACAAAAAACAAAAAGAAAGGTAACGCGAGAAACACGAGGAGCATGAGCGGACATTACATCGCTCAAGAGAAGTGTGTTTCGGCGTCTCGCCGCAGCGGGGCGGCCGTCATGTCCCTACTGCAAAAAAACATTTGAGATTCAAACGGGTGGCAAACTGGTCGACCCACTTGAATCAAACGGGTGGCAAACTGGTCGATCCATTCGGATCAAACGCGATTATGGGATACGGGTACCCGTTTGATACGGTACCTATTTGATACGGGTGCCCGTTTGATACGGGTGCTCGTTTGGTACGGGTGCTCGTTTGATACGGGTGACCAGTCGACCTGGCACGTGACTACACATTTGACCGCGGCATTCGGATAGGCAAATTATTCACTAGCCCTAAATGGGTATCGTCTGGAAGGTTGGTTACCTTAAACTTATTTAAGACGTCCCGAAACTCATAAACCTATTTATAACATTGAGGAAACACGTAGAAAAAATGTGCTCGCGAAGGTGCTTGAAAATGGGCAGGAAAACAGACACAAAATATTGCTTTCGATTCTCCTAAAAGTGTATTACAACCTATTCCGTAAACAAGTACAAACGTGCAAGCGGTCTGTGAAATGTGAAGAGGCACTCTAAGCTTTTATACAACTGAAAAGATTGCAAAGCAAACAAGAACCGAGGAAATTCTAGAATATAATGGTAGACTTTCGGCAAAATTATTCTCCCGGCTGCCGTGAAAATCGTCGCTGCATAATTCTATAGATAATCTGGAAGAGTACGCGTAGAAGAACGGTCAATCGCATAATAATAGCGGACTAGAAAGATGTAATCCGAGATATAAGTCGACACGGTCAAAGCAGGACAACCAAACAAACATCAAAACGAGAAGGAAGGCTCCTTGAAGTTTCAACACGATGCGGCGCACAAGCTGTCATTTGCCGAACCCAACCAAACCGCAAGAATTCCTGACTTCTTTGAAGAATCGCTTGTTGCCGATATACGTGTAGGACTTTTCGAACACTCATAGCTTTGGTGCCCATCGAATACGTTGTCGACAGACATCCTAATAAGACCGCAGGGTTAGGCGTCAGATCGAAGCAGGTAGGGCGAGCGAAGCTCAAACTGTAACTGACAACAAGCAGACGAAGAAAAAAGCGGCAGCCAGGCGTGCCCTTCCGGAACTCGATGCTTCTCAGCGTGTAAAGGCCGGTTCAGACACTTCCGTTTGAGTGCGTTTGACTGCGTTGCGTCGAGAACCGAAAGCGAGTCACCGACACATATGTGCTTCGTATGTAGCGTGCAATCCAATACAAGGAATCATCTTGGCACGCGATATAAGCAGCAGGGATATCCTGGTTTCTCGCTGCCGCAACGCAGTCAAGCGAAGTCAAACGCAACTGTATGAACCAGGCTTAAAGGCCGGTTCAGACACTTGCGTTTGACTGCGTTGCGTCGAGAGCCGAAAGCGAGTCACCGGCACATCTGTGCTTCGCATGAAGCGTGGAATCCAATTCAAGGAATCATCCTGGCACGCAATAGAAGCAGCAGGGATGTCCTGGTTTCTTGCAGCCGCAACGCAGTCAAACGCAGTCAACCGCAACTGTCTGAACCAGGCTTTACTCGCGCGCTGCTGCGGGTCACGTGACAGAGGTGACAAGAGAGGAGGAAGGGGCGCGGTGAAGGGTTGAAGGCGCAGGACACCGAGACAGCCTCGTACCCTCTCCCCAGGCATTCCAGTAAGAATCGTGCGCATTTCAGCACGCTCGAACGCAGGAAATCGCGCCGGCCGCTCGGGATGCGCCCGAGCGAAGAAAGCACTCAGCGCGAGCTCGTAGTTCGACTGCTGCATTGGCGAGCGTGCTCTCGCAATGCTCAATGTTCTTGCAGCCACGTGTTTGGACGCTAAATTGCTGCGTCTTGAATTGAGGTGAAACGGAGTCTATAAGTATATTAAATCACGCGGTTGCGTCTTCTGCGAGAGAGATTCGAGCTGAATAAGTAAATTGAGCCAACAAAAACGCCGAAGTTTTGAAGTTCTGTCAAAAATATTGGATCGCCAACGTCGCGCGTTTACGTAAAAAAAAAAAAAGAAATTGTTTATTGCAGTTGTGGTTAAAGCGAACATCAGCGCAATTAGAATATAAATATAATTACTGGCATTACGCGGACGATTTGAAATCGATGAACCGGCGCTCCCGGCCTTCCGGAAACATAGGCTGCCACGGCTGAAACAGGCGTACCCATGCCGCCGGTCATTACGTTCAGTATCAAACCGGCTCCGGAGAGCCGTTTGATTAAACCGGTACAGTTTGACGGTCACCGGTCACCCGCTTGTGCAACATGGTCACTGGTTTGACCAAACGTGCAACAACTTTGCCCAAACGAGTGGCCCATTAGCCCAGAGGAGTGACCCGTTTGCAAAATAAGTGACCTGTTTGCCCAAATAGGTGACCGTTATGGCTCATACGGGGGACCCCTTTGAGCCATACGAGCGACCCCTTTGACAAACTGGTGACCGGTATGGCTAAACTGTTACCGGTACGAACCCGTTTACTTTCATATAGGCGCCAAATGTTTTTCTTTTTTTTCAGTAGGGGTGGCTCTCTTCACATCTTTTGCTTCCGATTTTCCTTTTCAATTTCGGCGGCCGCTTCTCGTGGCGATCTGCCAGGCTTTGTCAGTATAGAGAAGGCTAGTGTACAGTATAACACATGCCTCTCACTGCATTCCAAAAAAAGTCAGGTACACAAGAACTCGTTCACAATGCGCGCCACGGCATCCGGCTTCGTCCAATGAATGCCTTTCTCTCCAGGAACGACGACGTAACTAAACCTAGAGCACTGCTCGGCGCCCACACAGCGAATAAGAGCTTCAACGGCATCCATATTGGGGCACCCAGTGTTTTCCACGAGTTCAGCATCCCTTCGCAACACGAGCATGCTGTTCTGAAATCTTGGCAAAACTTTGTCGAAGACACCCGGGTATAACACCTGCGTTTCAGCACAGCCGACCCTACGATCAGCGTTGAAGATATAGCGCCCGTTGCCAACTGAGGAGCATCCCCTAACCATCATCAACTTGGCCGATTTCGAGCTGATACCCCTAGAAGCCATCTTCCGCAGAACGTCCACTTTTGTGTACCAGGGCCTCAAGGAGGTTTCAGTGTTGTCCATCTTGTGTTGCGCTGGATCACGAGCGCTAGAGGGAGCCGCTGGGAAGGTACCTTCCAGAGACACCAGTCTAGGGACCCTTTCAGGCTGCAGGGAACCCAAAAAGTAGCCGACACCAGCTCCCATGCCATGACCCACGATGGCGTAGGTGTCCCACCTAAGGTAGTCTACCGCTCTTAACACATCTTCCACGTAACGGTCCCGACTGTAATTGGATCCAGGTGGAAGGTGTGATGACAGTCCGTGCCCTGTAAGGTCCAGTGACACTATCCTGAATTCAGGTTTGAGGAAGGCGACCAGGGGCTCGAAACTGGCGGCGTTGTCAAACCAGTCGTGGAGTGCCAGAACGGGTTGGCCGTGGTCCGGTCCCCATTGTTTCGCTGCTAGATGGCCGTAGGGAAGCGGAATGATAACGTCACGTACTGGTCTTTCTTTCTGTAGTGACGTTGATGACGCTCCCCTGGACAGTGCGTGCCTCCATTTTTTCGTGCTTCTAGTCCAAGGGAGCAGAATGTAGTTCCGCTTTGCGAAGAGTCTTGGAGGCCCAGCCAACCTTTAAGAAATTGGAGAAACCAAACACTGTGAATATAAATGTAAAACAAAAAAGAAAATAATTACAAATACACGCAGCATGAAATGGTCGTACATTCATGTAGATCGTGATTGAATGTTTAACTGTTCGTGCGAAAGACACGACGACATTAAGACTTTCAATACGTGATACGCCCGGCTTTTACATATTGTAGTTTATCTAACTTGTCATCGAAGGTAACAAGTGAGCCTAATATTTCACCGAGCTTTACATATTCAGGAACGATTGACGTACGTCCTCGTGCCGGCGACTTATTTATAGGTCTACGTCAGGGGTCCCCAAACTTTCTGACTAAGTGCCCAATTGCGGACCTAAGCAAACTCGAGGGCCAGAACATAGTTAAACCAATATAAACAAGAAAATAAAAAATAAATAGGTCTAGATTTCTAGGAGTAATATGTTACTAAATATGACATAATAAAATAATTGTGACCTAGAGAACTCGCAGGCATAAACCAAAGCACATAGGAACTGATATATTAACATGGGGCAGAAAAATAACGAGATGATAGATCTGCTGATGAAACTATGCAAGGGTCATTATGACACATGACACCAGGCCCGATATTCATGAGAACGTTAAGGAATTCTATCATAGTTACGGAGACATTAAGCAGGGAACCGCGAATATTAATGATGCCGATGACAATCTAAAATAAATGTTATATCCAAAGATCCGGCGTTTTGCGGCATTTTTTTCTTATTCTTTATGATATCTTCATTAACACTTTTAATGCGTTTTGCGGTGCCATTTTTTTCGAGTGATTATTTGTGGCGCTTGCAGCAGCTGGCCTCGGGCCGGGCACGATGGAAAGATCACGTCAATCCGGGGACCGGATCTGGCAGGTGGGCCTGGGTTTGGTGAACCCTGCTCTAGGCAAGAGCTGCTATTGTGAAAAGCTGGTATAAGATGCTTGACTTTGGGATTCACTACAATGTGGAATCTGTTCTTACAAAGGAATGTGCAACACGGCAACGATGATGATGACGATGGCACCAGTATTCATAATTGCCAACCGTTCACAGATAAGTAATTATCGTCCTTTATATCTGTTTATGACGAGCACCTATTGCGAAGCAGTGGAGTGTTTTGTTGCGGAACATGTAATAATATGTCTAGGTCAAAATGCCCGTTTTATTGAAAATAATGCATCTTCGAAAAACAAAATGCTAATTTTTTACAACTTGTTGAGACATTAAAAAATTTGCTGTTGCAATTGATACAAGAAAACAAATTTCTCATAACGTGTCATTAATTGTAGTGACGACGATGACGCAATAATAGGTTTGAAATTTCATCTTCCCCGTATATATACATCTCGAAGGCCTCCAATCACGTTACATCTACAAATTATATTATCTAAGCTGGAGAATAAAACATAAAATTCTAAGTTTAATTCAGACATATTTATCGATCTCAAATGATTGAAATTATGGTGCCATCTTTTGAGATTTGTTAGGGTAGTAGAATATTTTCTGCCAAACCTCCCAAGAACTACGAGGATGCTGGGAACGCAGGTGCACCCGATGCACGCGTTCGCCTTGTTACTATAAGATACTGTAAGTAACAATTTGGCAGCGACCTTTATCTCGAAAGTACTATAGGGTGATTTCAGAAAAGATCGACCAAAGGGTGGCTGATCGACATTTTTAAATCAACTGATGTTTTTATATGCTATTGCCTAGTGTCTGATATAAACGAATCTAAACTTATTTTTGACCAGAAAACATATTTGGGGACAGGACAAGTTGTGAGGCATGAAGAGGTGGAAAGTTGCATTAACGCGCACTGATGGAGGGGGCACGTTTGAAAGTGAATAACTAAAAGAATAAAGTTAGAATAATTCTAATACTTTTTAAAACCAAACTATGGGTACAGCTTGCTTGTAATATAAAGTAATAATATTTATGTCAATTTTATTTAATTTTTTAAGAATTGCCAAACATGCCTGCTCGAACGACAAATGGCAAAATTTGGAGGCTTGTATCTCATGAAATAATTTAATCATTATCATATAATTTGCAGGGAATATTTTACTTGTACATGTCTATTATTTAAGAAATAAATAAGGTATTTGAGTGATACGATAGTCGGGATATATTTAGGCAAGCATGGGAAAAAATCAAACGACGAAAAATTCCGATGCAAATAAAAAAAAAAACACCACCTTAGATTTTTTTTAAATTTGGGTACCTTGTCATACTCTATTTCGGCATTCATTTCTATTAAAAACATGTTGCATTATTTCATTGAGAAATAAGAAACAACTCCCCAAAATAGGGTCCTTTTTCAAAGCCTACACTTAGCAGTGCCCTATACAAGAAGTGACTCTGAGTTCTAGTTTCATGAAACTAACACACATCTTTGATATATTTTTATTCAGATGAGGCCATTAATAACTACAGAAATCGTTCACACACTAAAATTGACGGAGAAACTACTGTGTACAAAGAGCTATCATAATACGAACTAGTGATCCGAGGAAAGATCCTGCAGTCGTCGGCCACTGGGAAGTTCGTTTACTTTATCTTTCTACGGCACTATATGCTCCTCTCTCGCTTACCCTCTATCTCCATCTCTCTCTCTTATATATATCCCTCACTTACATCTAGAATAAAAACACATTCAAGCATTCCCTTTCTGCGTGATAGTGTTCTTTGGCTAGCAACAATCATTTCCTCGCGAAGATCACGATTACGGCGCAGTAGTTGACGAAAGTAGCAAGCGACACTCGTCGCTAGTTCTGGCAAAACGGCCGATACAATCTTTTTTCGCATTTTCCCGCTCGCTGTCAAGGATAAGGGGGTTCGCTTCAACCAGCAAAATATGGCTGCCGATGCCTGTTTACTGAGCAGTCGTGCCTGCCGCCATCCCACACGCTGGCGTCACGGGCGATAATATCAGGCAGAAAGAGGCACACCGACAGAGAGCAGAGCCCCCAAATACTCGAGCCCCGCCTAAATACAATATAGCGTAAACACTGTCGCCATGTTAACCTAGGAAAGGTTAAAATGGCGGCAGTGTTTACGTTTTAGGTAAGGAAAAGCATGGCGTGTGGTATGCAGCCATATCCTTACACGAGGTGCAAGGTGAGCCCTGAGAACCTCTCTGCTGAACTAGAGTTCTTCACAAAACACGACCTACAATGTTCGCGCCATGGTCCCAACCAGAGGGACGTGATCTCTGTCATGCTCGACGGGAAGAAAACGTTCGTGCCAAAGCTCTTCCTGACACGCTAAATTCGAGAGGCCTTTCGTGTATACAAAGACAATCATACTGAACTTTATTCCTTGCACCCTAGATGGGTCAAATGTACTCCACACCAGGAAGTGTGCGTTTGCGTGCGCTGCGCCAATTATTACCTTTATATTGCAGCTGTTGAGAACTTTAGAGGCTCAACATTCAACACTGGTGAAATGAACTCACCATTTCTGTGCGACCCACTAACAAGTCTGTGTCTTTAAGGAGACTGTGATCACTGCCCAAAAGGCCAGTCTCTTATACCCCAAAACACGACTGTAAAGGTACCTCTAGCTAAGGGACCTTTATTCTCTGCGGCCAATCAATTAACGATAATCCGCGCGTGGCGTGTGCTCGCGAACCAAGAGCACGGGCTGATTCGGCGATAGCAAAGGGACCTATGTTAAAGGTACCTTTATGCTGACCGTGTGAGTGGGGTATTACGCTTGAGGAACTTCATATCCCAGAGGATGAAGAAATTGTGCTTACAACATGGAAGTCCGGCAACCTTGTGAAAAAAAAAAATTGGATTCTGAGATTTTCCTAAACGTTGTTCAAGTAACGGTTGAAAGTTAGATATTTCACAACCATATCCGACAAACGCAAGATAAAGCGATCTACGATGAAAAGCAGCTGAATGCAACGCGGGAGCATTTGTCTTTCATTTTCACTTTGCTGAAAACTGGACCATCGTGCTTCCTGACAAAGTTAAAGCCTACCACTTAAGAAAAAAAGTTACGATATTTACATGTGTAGTGACGACAAGAAAATCTACAAACAGCGTTGCTATCATCAGTGAGGGCCTGTGTGACGACGTCGCTCTCACGTGCTTGGCTCTAGAAAAAGTGAAAAAGTGGGTTGAAGACAACGTTGTGGTATACTCGCACGTGACGTACGTAAATGACGGTGCCGCCACTCATTTTAAGAATCGCTACCAGCTTCTCCAGTTTGCACAGAATGATTGCCCACAAGCCCAGTGGTTATTTTCTGCATCTAGACATGGGAAAATGCATGCGACGGAGTTGGCGGACTCGTGAAACACCAGGCCACGCTTAACAACGTGAGAGAACGCTCAATAAACGCCATTCAGACGGCCAGGACAATGGTGAGCGTTCTATTTGAGAAACTGGGTGCATCTTGCGTATCTGAACGAAAAATGAGCTTGTTCCGTATCGTCAAAAAAGAAAACAAAAGAAAAAAAGAAGAGTTGCTGATGGTGCGCGCCTTTCCTGGTATTCAGTCCTGGCACGCGTGGCGGCTGTGCAAGTCATCAACAGAAGGAACCTGTTACATATGTAGCACGGACAGTCGGGTCTGGTTAGAAGAAACTTCATTAAATGGGTACTCTGAGGAAAGCCTTAGTGTAAAGTGTCGAATTTGATGCCACAATGACTGCTCAATTTGAATGCAGGGTTATCTTATTTATCACAGTTTTCTTCGCGGTGTATTTAACCTACTATTTTAATTGGTGATTGCTTATAATTTTTATCAGATCACCATACGAGAATCACGAAACGTTATCCTCGCGTGGGATAAAATATCTTGGCTTGCCACGATCTATGCGTACACAGAGAGTATCTAAGCTCTTACAGTCCGGCGCGGTGGCACCCCTCACCTGAAATGGCTTGTCCCCGGAGATACATAGCTAACCTAAACAATTTTAGTATTCTATTTTTATTTTTGATGTGTGGAAGTAAAGTTATTACTTTTATTCTAAATATGAAATAAAGCGGAAAGTAAAACTTCGCACTGCGTCATCTTAATTTTCTCGAATCACTAGTCTCCAATATGATACCTCTTTGTACGCTGTATGTAAAATGCGGTATATAGTTTCTCCTCACTTTTAGTGTGTGACCGATTGCTCTAGTTGTCAATGAACTCATTTGAATAAAGATATATAAAAGATGTGTGTTAGTTTCATGAAACTGGAACTCTGAGTCACTTCTCGTATAGGGCACCGCTAAGTGTAGGCCTTGAAAAAGGACCCTACTTTGGGGGTTGTGTCTTCTTTCTCAATAAAATAATGCAACATGTTTTAATAGAAATGAATGCAGAGAGAGAATATGACGGGGTACTGAAATTTAAAAAAAAAATCGAGAATGGTGCTTTTTTTTATTTGCATCAGAATTGTTCGTTGTTTCATTTTTTTCCCATGTTTGTCTAAATATATCCCGACTATCCTATCACTCAGATACCTTATTTATTTTTTAAATAATAGCCATATGTAAGTGGAGTACTACCTGGAAATTAAATAATAATGATTAAATTATTTCATGAGATACAGGCCTCCAAATTTCGCCATTTGTCGTTCGAGCAGGCATGTTTAACACTTTTTAGAAAAATAAATAAAATTTTAATAAATATTATTCTTTTATATTAGAAGCAAGCTGTACCCATAGTTTGTTTTTAAAACGTATTAGAATTCTTCTAACTTTATCCTTTTAGTTATTCACTTTCAAACGTGCCCCCTCCATCAGTGCGCGTTAATGGAACTGTCCACCTCTTCATGCCTTACGATTTTTCCCGTCCCAATTTTTTTTTCTAACTAAGTGTGGATTCGTTTATACCAGATACTAGACAGTGACATATAAAAACATCAGTTGATTTAAAAATGTCGACCAGCCACCCCTTGGTCGATCTTATCTGAAATCACCCTATAATTCATTGAATGTAGTATTCAAGGAGCGATCGTTTAAAATAATTTAGACGTTACGAGGAGCGAAGAAGAGCTTTTATTTCTTATGAATTTCTCCGTTACCTCGAGGGGGAAAATGGGTGCAAAGATCACGTGACGTCAATTTCCCTGGTAAATTTCGCGTGGAAACTGAAAGCCTTTATATCACGTGACGTCGATTTCCGTGCCAAAACTAGCGGCGGAACACAATTGGTGTAGATGTAGCGTGACGTAAAGTCGCATTGCGTCAATTTTCCCGCCAAATTTGGCGGTAAACTGAATTGGTATGTAGGTCACGTGACATAAATTTTCTCGCTAAATTTTGTGGGGACAGTGAATTGATTTATTGGCGCTACATCAATTTTGCCGCTAAATTTAGCGGGAAATGCTTGGACGGATGGTGAAAATTTTAGAATTGGGCTGTATCGCTAAAGTAAAAAATCTAATGCTTCAATAGCGATGACAAAACGTTGATCAACGCACGTGCAAAGTTACACTTGTTTTTTTTTTGTTTTTTTTTCTTTAGAACATCCATATGTTGTATAGCTTTATCTACTCGCAACCGATTCAGACAATATAAACGAACTAAACCGCATTCGCGTGCATTCATTTTCATAGTCAGCTTAATTAAACGATGGAGGGCTTGGCGAATCTCAAACGTCTTGCTATTGCTCCGAACGGAATGAGATCGAGACAGACGAGATAAGAGGACCAACGTTCGCGGTCTCAAGCAGCTTCGTCAAAGAAATGATTCTCATCTCTTGTGAACATTTTGAAGATAGTTCGCGGCACATTGAATCTGCACACGATCTGCTACCCGCCATATTTGACTAAGCCGCAGATGGTCGCGGGTATGTTGGGCTCTGTAGTCATCGGTAACTTCGGAAACCCAGTGCGTGCTGAGTCCTGAGCGATTCAGTATCGCTCCTCACGCAATGAGCTTGCCTTATTGGGCGATAAAAAAGCTGGAGGACAAATCGCGATGCAAGAAGCTTGATCATAACATAATCCGCGCCTCCGTGAGAATAGACGATAAGGTATGTACAAAAGAAAGACAAATGTATTGGTTCTACGCTGTCGTTCTCATTACTCGTTAGTTCTATCTCTCCGTGAGCAGTATTGCCGAACAGGAGACGAAAATGCGAGTATGCAGGAACGCGTTGATGCGCCCACACACAAGTCAGCACGCACGAAGACGAATCCACGAACAAACAGATTAGAAAACCGGACCTGAGTTGTCGTAAGAGCACCCTACCTCTAGGCTTCGTCGTTACTGGCTAAGCTGATCTTAAAAAAAAATTACATCCATTGGTGCTCCGAGTCAATCCCCCGGCCTATAGCAATACGTTACCCAAACTTGTGGTCAGTGACTAGGTCTACACTTGAAGGATTATTAACTGTAACGGTCCAAATGGGCGTACTATTCTGAGGTCTAAAAGAAGATAGTGTTCGATTTCTTGATACAAAGCACGCCATTGAGTATGAGTTAGAATAAAGTAGTGTAATCTCTTCCCTAGTAAACTCAAGGGGTTTTTTGCGCGATGTACGCAAGATATAATAATAAAAAAAACAAGTTGGACTATATGATTTCGAGGACGGCATTGGTACAGAAATTTTCTCCATAGAAGTGATTACTCCTCATCAAAACAAAGAGCCACCTTTATCTAGGGCACGTAATTGGTGCTGTGACGTCATACAGGAGGCAAGACCACGCGCATTAGCCTAGATGCGTACGACGGAAAAGGGTGCCTCACCTCGTCGCCATGTTGACTGCTCACCGTCCCCAGGCATGTCATCAAGTCGTTCGGGGATGCCTCGATGGCCCTTGGAACTGCGTCAAACGACCACTGCCGATAAAAGAGAGCGGGGCACTCGCTGATAAGCGGCCACCCTCATTTCCGCAATCAGGGCTCTTATCTGCGGACCGTCAAGGCAACCGAAAATTGAACCTCCCTCCCACGCGGCTACTATGTACTCCCTTCGCCCCTAAGCTGACAGTGTGGTGGAAGCTACGTGCTCGTGGAGCCAATCGCACGTCCTGTGTTTGCGTTTTTATCACGCTCCCGCCCATAGGCATGAGCAGAGAGTGGGGTCAGGTAATGAAAGCGAGGCATTCGAATGGACGGCCGAGCGCGTAACTTCCACCGCACTGTGAGCTTAGGGGTCAACGGAGTATAAAAACAAGCAGCTATACTTCGTTTCACCTTCGGTCCGAGCGCGGTGGATGTTATGAGCCGAAGGGCCAATCAAACAGCGTAAAAAGCGCAACGTCATGGCGTGCTCTCTGCGCTTGATAGGACTAGCCGGCGTACACTCTTAGAAAAAAGGGTATCGATAGTCCTCTCTTAGGGGAGGAACGGTCTTGTAACCTATGTTCCTTCAGAAAGAGAGGAACTTTCGTCCCTGAAGCAGGGGAGCAAAGTTCCTCCGTCGCCTGCATCTCATTATGGCGGCCCTGAATCGAGCAAATCGAGCTCAATAAGGCTTAACGAGGACGCTACGTCTCTTGTACGGGACGAGAGGAGCAGCAAATAAAAGCGTAACACGAGCTTTCCGCGAACTGTGTTTATTTCCGAAGCCAGATTCCCCCCACAGGTACAGAAACTTGCGTTTCATAAGCAGTTACTCAGTCTTCTCGTCGACAGCACTGCGATGTTAAACGGAGACAACTGATACCCAGTTACTTCGCGCACTTTACGTCTTACCTTTGGTGTTCCTCGAGTCACTATTACTTCGTCAACCGCACATCACGGAGGAACGGCAAACCCAATCCGCGAAACCAAAAGCCGCTCTCAAAAGAACTAACTCGAAGCCACTGTTTATCGCGTAGCGTGAAAGGTTAAATCGCTTGCCACTAGATGGCAGGGTCAAGCAGAGTAATTGCAAGTAGCTAGGCTAGGTGGCGCTAGGTACTGCCCAATTCATGTTCTACAAAAAAATATTTTTACTTCTTTAGCCCACCACTGCGCTAACGGACCTTCGAGAACCTCTCCTTTACTCACATTACACATACTACAAGCACCACGTGAACATACACTGAGCACATACACTGCACATACAAACATCAATTCAACGGCACACTAACCCGAACGCTACACCCGAGCTCTGCTTTTCCGTCTTTTATACTGGTCGTTTTGAACGTACGGAATTTTTCGGTGACTGAATAAGCAATAAAAAATATTCCCAGCATGTTGATTGTTTTCTAGCAATGTCATACCTTTGACAGTATTTTGAATGACTCAAGGGATGAATCTCTTATTGAAAAGCGAACGCTCGATCATGCCGTAAATATTTGAAATCCAATAAATCAGGCCGCTCCAATGCGGTTCGAAGCCATGAGTTTGTTTCCCCGCGCGGCACGTCGTAGCCTCTATTTCTATTGTAGTGTTTGTTTTTCTATTTGTGCTGTTCGCGCAAGGCTGCAATTGCCGTCTTGAATTAATCTTTGTAGAGCGGATATTCACTCAGCTGGAAGTGATGCTTCACGGGCTGAGAGATCGCTTTTCGATCAACTTGAATGCAGTCAAAGCCGCGACTTGCGGCAGGTGTTAAGTGTACGGAGCTACGCCGTGGCGAGCTCGAAAACTTCTTGCGAGCATCCCAGCGCGCCACTTTGAGGGCAGTTTCTCCAGGGACCGTAGTATATTTAAACAGCGAAATAAAGGGCAGCTTTTTTTTTTTCGATTTTACCTACTATTCTTTTTTCATGCTAAAATTCCACACTGTAAATATACCTACTTTCCGTCATGATTTCGTACTGTTCAGTCCTTTCCCCAGAGCGCAATCGCTCTCGGGCACGAGACGTCCATATCACATGAGCGAATGACATTTTAGCGAACAGCTACATTTGAGCGAATTGACGTTTTAGCGAATAACGGGGGCGCGCGTTAACCCATCCGCCGCGCTGCGCTTACGCCGCTTCGCGGCGACAGTCTGTGTCGGCTCATTACAAAAATGTGAACCCATTTGGCCCACCCGAAAACGCCGCTTCGCGGCGTCCGACTATTCGCTAAAGTGTCATTCGGTGAAACGTGGGCGTTCGCTCAAACGTCATTCGATCAAGTGAGTGCCTCCCATCCGCACGTCGATCGATTGCACCTAACCCCTCAAGTGGTATTAAACTTTTTAATGTAAAGCGAAATGTCAACCTGCGACACCCCACCCCGTCCGATCACGACCCGACCAGCGGCATCAATGCCCGACAGTTTACGTCATCTCATCTTGTTGTTACACCACTGATGCCACTGATACGCGAACACACGGTCACATCGGCGATAATTCCAGTCTTCTGTTCACAACCCACAACACTGCCATCACGATGTTGCTGCTATGTTGCTGACACGCACAAATACAGAACCACGTTGAACGCCGGTCGCACTCGGCATCGGAAAACAGAACCGAACTCAGCAAGAAAGGCGCCCAGGCAGCCGGCAGCAAAACCTGCCTGTCTTGGACGTTGAAACAGTTCCGCGTGGTTTCGCTACTGTAGTTCCGCGTGAGCCCCGCAATTCGGAGACGGCCATCTTTCCCAGTGTACGTGGCGCTGCTGGCACTGCTCCGGAACTTCGCCGTTTCTAGCGGCTTCGTTTGCTCGTTTCATAAAATTAGTGATAAAAACGTCAATGCAACCGAAATGCTCTGCACGTTTGGACTATAAGACGGAATTACAGGCGGCCTTCGCTGCCGCTGAAGCTCAATCAACTCAACAGCATTTATTAAACAACGTGCGCGACCTGCTCGAAAACGAAACCGAAAGAAGTTGAGTCGGGAGGGCGAAAGCTTTCTCCAGTCTGCCTGGACAAGGAGGAAAATGTCTCGTTCCTCCCTCCTTCTCGTGTCCGCTTGGAGGCGCGTCAGTAGAAGGGAGGAAGACGCGCCGTTGCTACTTTTTTCCTCCATTTTTTTTTAGAGTGTAGGAGCACGCCCAGAGAGACGGCGAATACCCGCTGGTCCTATCAACTGCAGAGAGCACGCCATGACGTTGTGCCTCTTCGCTGTTTGATTGGCCCTTCGGCTCACAACATCGGCCGCGCTCGGACCGAAGCTGAAACGAAGTATAGTTTGATTCCGCGACGGTCACGAGAGAAGATCGTGTAGCTTAGGGTCCATTGCTTTGTAACGCGACGACCCTTCAGCGAACATTGTTTGACTCACAATTTAAAAACGATAAGAAGCTCTTTAATTTATCAGCCGGCAGTATGGCTCCCGATAATCTCCCTAGTGCTTTGCGGGAACGTAGACGCTCCAGATTTCCTAGAGTGTCACGAGCGAAGTTCGTGTCGCTCGAGGTGGATTTTTTTGTGACACGGCGACCCTACAGTGATGTTAGTTTCACACAACTTGAACGCGATAAGGTACTCTTTAAATGTCCTGCCGTCAGCATGGGTTCAGATGTTGTTCGTAGTGTACTTACCATTGGTGCACGCCTGAAGCTCACTCGAACCCACCGCGCCGTTGAAGGCAGATTGCTTTCGCGAGAGCGTTCTGCCGTCACCTGTGTTAGGGTTTCGAGTCAGTATGCACGCGCAGGCGCTTTCTACTTACCGAAAAGTATTTATGTGGTTACTGCCCAGGTTCGTGTGCTCTTAATGAACTACTTTCGAAAATCCCTGCGTGCAACGCCTCTAGCGTTACGTTATAGGGCCTCTTTTGCCCTTGAGAGTAGTGGCATGGTTTCGACTCCGGTTGCCCCCTTGACGAAGTAGTGCATCTGAGCACCGAATTAAAAAAAGTCAGCGTTCGCTTGCACTGCACCAATCATCTTCGCAAACACCCCCCCCCCCCCCCCCCATTGAAACACGGACCTCCGGCAACTGTAAGGATCTGCCTAGACTTAGCTAGGACTAGGAATACGGCCTGCGTTCCTGGCAGTTCGGCTAGAACTCCAGAGTGCAAGTTGACCCTCCCGTGTTACGGATCATTTAAGAAGCCTATACTTCGTCTCATCCTACGATGGACTAAAGGCCAAAGCAACGGGCCGCCAGGTCCAATCACGTTCCACGCTCAACTATGACACGCTTAAATTAGGTTTGGACGAATAATGCTCCGAATCCAAAAACGCTGCGTCATTTTTATAGCTTCGACACTGCAAAGAGCCAGTACGTCGTGGTTTTCTTTGCAGTGTAAAATCGTTGAGTCACTCATTGCTCGATCCGAACCACTGTCCGCACATTCCCATCAGTGATCCGAGACGCGGGCACCGATACGTGCATCGAAGCGAAATACCACGCAATGTCTAAATGGCTCGTGATTGGATCTGGCGGTTCGTAGCTTCTGCATTTATTCCATCGTAGGGTGAGACGAAGTATAGGTTATTGAGACGATGGAACAGGCTGAATCGCCGAGTACACTTCTTCCTGTGTTTACCCGCCAAAAAACACTTGTACGTGGGGAGCCCCGCAAAAAAACGTGTCCCGGCTTTCTATTCGTGTTGGTGGCAAACACCTACACTATTATAAATCTAAGGAAAGTCAAATATTTGAAGATACATGCCCTGTATTCGGTCGTGACGGGACGCCGTGAATTAATATTTTCAAATCAAAACTGAAACCACGACCATTGGTTTCCCAAGACGCTTTGCGCGGCACTACGTCGCTAGGATCGCATTGACTTTTTTGCGAGAGGTCTATTTGTACAGCTGCAACGGAAAAAGAGTAGCACAAGTGACCGACGACCGGAGCGGCAAAATCGCGACACGCGGCGCTATTGTTCCCGAGCAAGAGGGCCAATCACGTTCCATGTCTTAACGCGGGGGCGGCCGGCAGAAAGCAGCCCATCCTAAAACCTGCATTTCGAAAGCTATCTTATCGCTCACTTTTCTGCTGGCCACCCCCGCGTTAAGACATGGAACGTGACTGGCACTCTCGCTATCGGCGCGCTAGGGAACAATAGCGCCGCGTGTCGCGATTTTTCCGCTCATGTCATCGGTCACTTGTGCTACTCTTTTTCCGTTGCAGCTGTACACCCCCTTGTACCTGCGTTAAGTGCGCTCACGCGCATTTCTTTATCTTCCATCTTGCACAATGGAGGAGCTTGCCTGCCTATACCGCATCAGCGTAAGCACTCCACGCGTTCTTCTTGCCGCGCAAAGAACGTGTGCAAAAGTCACATATTTCGGCACATTTTGCGGGGCGTGGAGCCCTTCACGAAAACAAGCGCCATCTACTAACAATAGCACCGAACATCCAAGGCCGCCATAGTTTAGTCGCTCCTTCTTACCACCCAATGGAGTGCAATGTGAATCCGCCGTCACCCTGATCACACATTGTACGAAAGACACGGAGCTTATCTGCACACATGATAGCAGAAGTAACTGCGGATACGCCTCAGAAATGTCCGAAGCATGCTTTGCGTCATATATATACATGCTTAGAACATGTCTGCGGGCAGTTTTTGTCTATTCATTTCACAGAACCGTCATACAAGGAAGAAACACGCCCCAGAAGGTTTCTGCAGATTGTCTCTTGTATGATATACACAGGGTGCTTTTTTTTAAGCTTTACAGATTTGTTTAAAAAAAGCCTTGAAAGTTACCATTATGTGGTTTGTGCAGGTCAGCTATACGGCCAGGGGGACACTATGTGCGCGGCTAATCTTTGATATAAGTCTGCTAATTAATTAAAGTTCGTTAATTAACTTTTTTAATTAGTGAAGCTAGACATTTGGTTCCAATTAGAGACTTACTAAGCGTAATCGAAAACCACTGAATCAACTCTTATTAGTACGACTTGAAGCTTGTGTGAAACACGGGAACGCGACGGAGTTACCACTCGAGAAGCAGGCGCAAAGTTGGCAGTGGCAAAACGCGGATGATTAGAATATCATCGGGTTCCGCCACTGCCAGCTTTGCGCCAGCTTCACGATTAGTAACTTTGGTGAGCACCCGAGGTTTTCACGCGCTTCGAGTCGTCCTAAAAAGAGTTGATTTAGGCGTTTTCGATGACTCTTTCTAAGTTACTAATTGGAACCCTATGTCTATTTTCACTAATTAAAATTTAATTAATGAATTTTAATTGCTAGCCTACTTACCGCAAACATTATCCACCCACATAATGTCGCCTTGGCCGTATAACTGACCTGCGTAAACGGCATAAGTGTAACTTTCACAGCTTTTTTTAAACAAATATGTAAATTAAAAAAAACCAAAAACACCCTGTATTTGCAGCGTGCCTGCAGCTCAAATGTTCAGGGTGGATTTCTGCCTAAACCATTAGCGACGGAGAGGTATCTTCTTTGAGCTCGGAGTTTAAATAATGGGGACAGTCAATGTAGGCTAACCTATATTTTAAAAACAGAAAGTATGTGTTACGTGCCAGGCTTAATAAGAGCCACATTTAAAACGAAACCAGCGCATCTTTATTACCTTTTTTCGCCAAATATCTGGAAGCGAACTTCAAACACTACTTTAGTATACTGGAATAAAATAAAAAGAAAAGAAACTGTCCAGTCAGCCGGCGAGTTTTTATCAAAACGTTTACAACGTCCAACATATCACTACTCAAACGCGCTTCAAAGACTTCAAAGGCACGCTTCAAAGGCACGCTTCAAAGCGCTTCAAAGGCACGTTTGAAAGGGGCGGCACAGGTCTCCAATATCAATATCGTTCGCAAAAAGTGGGATCTACTACAACTCCCCAAGCGGTATAATTAAAGTTTATTGAGGACTGCTTTACTGCGTTTGTCAATAAATGTAGAATAAAAAAAAAATAAAAAAGATAAACTTTATTTTAAAGAAATTCTGCCGGTTTCGATCTGGATGTGCAACGTATCACTACCGCATGATGCACGCTCAATGCGCCCTGACTAGAAGTAGTACTGCACTGGCTAAATTTCTTTTGTACAGCGAAGACACCAGACGCTCAATGAGGCTGACTAACTTCGCGCTGGTGTGTAAGCTATGGCCTCGGCGAGCAAATCAGAACGACGGATTGGAGCACGAGACGGCCTTCACTCCAGTAGAGCACTGACACGAGTCTTCGGTTGAGGCTATGATTGGCTCGCTGTTTCGTAGCTTTGAACGCTCGCCAAGCAGTACTGAAGCTCCTATCATGTCCGACGACACACGGTCGAGAATAATGTGCTCCGTTCATTTGCGCAAGCAAACGTTATTGGCAAGGAATTGCAGTGGAGCTATAATTGGGGACGGGTTAAGAGTCCAGGGGAAACCCCTCCCACATCTTTACACTTTACCAGAGCAGACGCTGAAGTGAAGGCGACCTCCTGTCCAGCGTCTACTCTGGCAAAGTGGAAAGGTGCCGTCAGCTAAACATGGCCGGCAATCAGTGTGACGTGACACTGTAGCGTCACGCGAAGCGTTTCCCCATTAAATATAGTGGAGCGAATATGACGTCCTATGACGTCACGTCACGCGATGTCACGTAAAGTATTTCTCTCTGAATTTCTCAGGACACATGCATGTTTCACATGATGTACTGTTTTTTTTTTCTTTACTTCGTTTGATCTTAAGTTTAGGAGCAGTCGACGCTAGGAGCTGATGGACTAGGCAGACAGCGTGAAAACGTACCTCTATGATGTTCGTCATGTATATTTACGTGTTTTATCATTGCTGGGCAAAACATGTACAGGAAGACCTTGTGAGTTGCCCTTTTTACGTTGCTTGATTGGTCACATTAGCTCATATAGTGTCGGCTGCGTCTGGACTTCAGCTGAAACGAAGTATAGATACAATCGACATTGCTAAGTTTGCACGATGTGCTGCGATTGTGTATGGTATCAGTTGGAGACCCGCGTTCAATTGTTACTGGTATCAATTGTCTTTTCGCACCGCCGCAATGTCGGAGCTCGACAGACCTCGGAGATCCGGTGTCGGTCGGAGTGCGATAGTGTAACGAATACCGCGTGATGCCCCTTAGGGGTTAGCAGCCGTATGCTGCACCTGCTTTGGTCACTCACAGCGTACGAAACGCAGGACGTGACTTGCGATATTCACGCTTCTGGCTTCGTGATTTTTTCCTGCGTGTTCTTATCGGTTGATACGGCAATGATGCTGATGATGCCGATACTGATGCAAATAATGATGCTGGTGGTGCTGATGCTACCAATGCTGATAATACTGATGCTGGTAATGATTCTTCTGCTGATGATGCTATTTCTTATGCTGATGCTGATGATGCTGCTGATACTGATGCTACGGAGCAATATTTTCATGCTTCGTACTCCACACGCCCTGCTTTTCTGAAGCTGTCCGGGCCTATGCGAAGCGGTAGCAGGCCACTCTAGTATAGTATCGGTTACTCAAAAAATGTAATCGATTACAATTACAATCACTCTCGCTTTAAAAAAAAATAACCGTCTCCGATTACTTTGGACTTTCAAGATGACAGTTTTCTGCCCGTCTGGAAACGGGTGTCTCGTACTGTCCAATAGTGGATTATAATCACCGATTTGTAACCTACTTGTCTGCTTCATGCGGCAATTTTGGTAAACCATTATCCTGTCGGAGACTTTGTCCGAGGATTCCTTAGTATAGGTAATTTGTACGAGCAATGGGGGCCGTTAGAATGGGAGGGAAATATAGCAACGGATAGGATTAATTTTAATACCTCCAAAAGTACTCAGATTACTCTAGCGATAACTTCCTACTAAACGCAATCAAATGATTACAAGATTACTAAAAAAATATTCGAGTACACAAGTAATTTGATACTTGTAGTGAGTACCGTACAAGTGTGCACACAACACAGAAGCATCTGAGTCGAGGTACGTGTTGTGTCCGAGGGACGAGAGCGCTACGATTACGAGGTCGAGATAACGCGACACGAGAACCGATCTCCGCTTCCAAGAGCCGACGTAAACAAGTAAACTAAAAGGGAGAAAACGCGAGCACTTCTTGATAAGTAGGGGGAGGTCGCTCTCGTTTCGAAACAACCAGTGGGACAGTCCTTGAGGTTGCGTGTTTGTAAACATTGTGCACATGACATAGTAGCAGCAGGACTGCACGTGACTCATGCGTGCAGTTCCGCTCTGCGCTCGTTGCACGTGTTATGTTATCGTTTTTACTTTTCGCTTTCTCTGAAGGACAGGGCTGGACGTACTATGCGAGACTTCGTTCGCTATAAAAGACCCAATGATGGCGCTAATGATAATAATGATGATCTTGTGACTCTTCCTTTTGTGAAGTATCATCGTGATTACCCCTTTTCAAAACTGCGCGCGACATCTAGCGGCTGCTGCACCAATTATTCGAGTTTGCCATCGTTTGACCACGTAACTTTGAGCATGTACTGAACACGAGAGCTGCATTAGTGTTCGGCGGGACATCGGCTCAGATCATTACGAGTGTGAGTACTGCGTCAATGTTCGACACGGACTCGGATCCACTCACACGCCTCGTTCACCAATGGATGGATGGATGAAATGAATGCTAACAGCTGTACCCTTCATATCGGGCGGTAGCTTGCGCCACCTAGCCAAGACGACCGCCAATGTTGATTGATGGACTTTTTGAAATGGGTCGATTAGAGTCACTAAATTATCGGCGCGCCCTTCCCAGATTTTCTTGCAGGCGCCTCCATGTTCGCACTTAGTGCAGAGCAGGCGCGTTTTTGAGATCTCAGCGATTCGAATACGCCTCCTCCCAATTTTTAAATACGGCTTTAGAAAGCTCGACCGATATCAATTTTGTCCTTGTTGCGAATGGTTTTGGCATTTCTTTCAGACGAAACAAAAATCAAGCTTTTTTGCGACTTTAGATAAAACTTCAGGAAACAGTCAACCATGAGTTTAAGAACCAAAAACGACTTGAGTGGCGAATTATCCTGAATCGCATAGCTCACTTAGTGACTCTATTGCAGGCCAAGTATTCACTTTAGAGTTCTTCAGCGCCGTTATATTTGCTACTCTACTCAAGTTACTGTAGTTTAACTATCTTTTCGTTGTTTAGCAACTTTCAATTACATTTACATTTCGGTAATTAGTTATTTACTTTAAACACTTTTTGGGGGATCATTTCTACTCAAAGTATAAGTAACTTTAAAAATTGAGTGATATTTTTTTTTTATTGACGAATTTTCGCGTGTAAAATTTAGGAGATCGGAGATCAGCTGACATTCATAAAGAGAGCAAAGACTTCAAGTCAAGAAAACATAGATATAAAACTATATTTTCACGTCCTGAACGGCATTGCGAACCGGCTCTGATCAAGCAGCAAGTGCGGAATTAACGCCGCAGAACGGCGTTTTTCATTTTTTTGTTTTGTTCCTAAGCCTCAGCAGGCAAGAGCTTAAGAGCGCCCGATGCATAGTGGTCTTCGATTTTTCGCTCCGCAATAAACGTCACTTGCAATGTCTTTTTTTATGTACTGAAATAATAGCGTGTTATCTTTTTATTCCTGCTTTTATTTTTGTATGTTGAGTCTGAGGTTTTAGTCCTCCTGAAGGGAAGACGCGAGGAATAGCGGACTGGGAACTCCTTTTCAGATAAAGAGTGTTTGAGAAACATTTGGGTGATGGCGGGGAAAGGAGAGATACCGGAGGAAACAAGCCGGGACCGGTGCGGGAGAGCCAGGTAATCTTTGCGTTGTCCTTTACTCGCTGAAATTATAGGATGCGCAAGTCTTACAGCGTTCAAAGATCGTTCGAGAAGACTTAGGGCCCAAACGTTGCGCATTAAATGCCCTAAAAATAAAACATAGGGTCTGCAAGAAAAAAATTATACAAAGAAAACCCTTAATGTGGAAACAGCGTACATCCTTAATGTGTGGCTAAAAATAAAAACCTTTTTTTACATCATCTAAAACAATTTAAATTATTTTTCTAACTCATTATTTTTTTTAGCAGGCAGGCAAGCAAAGGCAGTCCCTTTAGGCTAACGGAATATTATGAAGAGATAAAAAAACATTTGTACTTTTTTGCTGCCACAGAAAGTATAAAAAAGTAACTCCTAAAGTAATTCGCTACTTTTTATAGTAGTTAGTAATTAACTCAATTTCATTGAAAATGAGTAATTTCTACTCTACTCAAAATGTTTTTGACACCGATGCTCACTAACTGAACCTGACTACTTACCTCAAGTAGCTTGTACGTTTCTGGCTCAATCATTAGTCACAGTTGGACGCAAGTTCCTGCGACTGCGGTTATGATTGCAGTTTTTATTGACGTGAATTGTTTTACAGATGTTGATAAAAGATCGACGGCAAGAGGCACTAGAGCTGCTGGGCTTGTCTGTTCTAATTTCTGGTAATAATGAAGGTTAAACACACACACACACACACACACACACACACACACACACACACACACACACACACACAGACACACACACACACGCACGCACGCACGCACGCACACACGCACACACACACACACACACGCACACACACGCACACGCACACGCACACGCACGCACACTCGCACACACACGCACACGCACACACACACGCACACACACACACACACACAAGCAAACGCACATGCACGCACATGCACGCGCACACATATGATAAAATACATAATATATAGATTAACATTTAATCTCACCCTTGCGGTGGCTACAATCAAGTCTGGTGGCAACTGTTAACATCAGTTTGTTCTATTGACTGCTACAGCTCCTGATTAAAGCAGTTGGTAGAGCGCTCCTCCACTTTTCGTGAGGTTCGGAAATGAAATGCCGGGACAGGTGAATTTTTTTAACGGCCCACAAGTCGCCTAAAAGGCACGAAGTTCGCTTCATTTCAGGTGGAAGTCACACAAATACACACAAAAAATCCCGATGTATTGTTGAAACAAAGCGAAGGTATTTTTGTTACATTCGTTTTGACAGTATGTAGTTGATCGGGCAAACAAAAAAAAAATAAAAAATAAAGACACCTGATTTCATATCTTAGTACGTTGACAACAGTGCTTTGTCAATTGCGAACTTTTTTTTTTTCGTGCCGACGTAGCAGGACACTGAAATCTTATCAGTCAATGCCATGCTATTCGACGTCAACAAGCATGACGGATCACCAATTATATGTCAGATAACGAAGGTAAAGCACTCGCTGAGTGGACTATCACGAAAGACACCAAAGGCACGCAACACTTGTTTTTATTTTGGGTCTGCGAATAGTGGTTGAGATGAACAGTGCTGCGTCATGAGGAAGTTTTCGTAGGGCGTTTTTTCACCTCCGCTACGCTCTTGGGAACGGAAATGCCACTACTGCGCTTGCGCGACCTTCGGCCTTGCATGCAGAGTCTCTGATCTCGTAGCGGGTTGCGGAGAACGTTGCGGGACAGCGGAAAACATCTACGAAAGCTCCCTATTCACAGTCTTCGCAATGGAAAACGAAGTTACATTAACGGGATCTTTTTGCAATAGATGAATTTCGTACACCACTTTTCACTCCCCGCTGAGCTCTCTTCAATGAAGACGCCACCGCTGCGCGTGTTGCGCCGTTAGCCTTGACTGCACAGTTCCCATTCACCTAGCGGATTCCGGGGAGCGTTGCTCGACGGCAGAAACAATCTACAAAACCTCCTTAGTTTAGAAACTTGGGGCGACATTAGGTTATTTCATTTTAACCACTATTCACACACCTCTAGTTTTCACAATATAGACAAATATATATAAAGCCTACGGTAAAGGAAAACAGAAAACTCACTTACGGGTCGAGAATTTCAGCAGCGTCATCATCATGTATCCGGAAGCAGCATGCGGTGAGCTTTGACTCACGCCCTTGACTTTTCGACACCCGGCTGATGCTACCTGCTTTTCTGCTGCGAGTACTGAGTGAAGGTCACCCCCGCCCCAAAGATCCCCCAAAAAGAAGCGCCGGTCCTAAATTAAAGAAAACAAAGCGCTTCCAAAAATATATAAAGGAACACTCACACACGGTTACGCAAACATATAAAGCCACAAGACGTACGTGGGTGCGATAAATATAGCGACTAGGAAGAGAGAGAGAAAAAAAAAAAAAGAAAGAGAAAGGTAGAGGATGGATGTGTGGTTCTAGGGATGCCAAAAACATGTCGCGGTCTTCTTTCCTCTTTGCTCCATTCATCCGCGGGGTGGGCTGGCGGGCGACCCGGGCCCCTTTTCAGTTGAAGTGGGTCCAAAAAGCATAAAAAATTTAATTGCTTCGCCTCTTTTTGTTCTTTTTTTTTTCGGAAAAGGGAGTCAGAAACGAGGTTTATGTTTGTTTGGGACAGGCCGTTCAGTGAAAGTGTGTTGTTCCGACATTGCAGCCGGTTGTGCTCGTTTCAGAACTCGCAACTTTGTGTTATTCAGGGTGGGCGGATCGGTGGCAGAGTGTGTTAATACACTGCAGCTCGGAGGTACGTGGAGCAAAATATCGCGCTGCAGAACTCAGAGGACCTGGGTTCAGTGCTCGTTCTTGCCCGTTTAGTTCTCGATTAGCATTGCACCGGCGTGGGCTCGTGTATCACTATTGCCTGATCCATGTTAAAGCCGCAGCAGTGGTACTGCACTGGCTAAATTTCTCATCTTCAACGGAAACAAGAGATGCCAAATTGGAGTTGACTAACTTCTCGGTGTCTAAACAAAGACGCCACAATTACTGCTTGGCGTAGGCATGTGTCGTCGTTGGTGTCTCGTTTTAGCTCGGCAGTCTTCCAATCCCGTACGGATTTTTCGCTTATTTCAAAGTCTGCTATGTTCGATGGTCGGGTTTGCAGGGAGTGTTGCATCGAATTTCCTTCCTGCGTCGAACACAACGTAAACGGGAACATGCCAATAAAAGGTTTCACTATTGATACCCAATATTTCAAGCGAAGCTGGCCGCATATTTGAGAATTTTCTGCCTATAAACTTTGCCAAACAAAACTACGAGTATACGCGAAGACATACTTTTATTAGACTAATTTAATGGCAAATTGATATAACACACACTACAGCGCACACTGCTAACGTACACGCACACCGCACACTCACTCCTTACACACGAAAAAGAAAGGTTTTGGCAACGCACATACGGTTCTCGGGAGAAGTGTGTGCACAACGCGAGCCTCGTGATTCAATGACTGTGGTTTTGAGCAGAGCCTCTGATGAACAAATTAGGATATCATTGTGCAACTCAGTCGATGAAATGCCGAAGGGAAGAAATGAATCAGAGTTTGCTAGTTTGAAACAGTTTTTGTATGTTAACTCGAACGCTCTTTTACCTCTAAATTTTGGTGTTCACTAATTCTTTTTTTCGAGTAAAATGCAGAAAAGCGGCGATGTCTTGTTCGCGCTAACAGTGTCGCGCAACTGAACATACCTTCGGGTGAACGTCTCGTGAGAATCCTTACTGGTGACCCCACCTCTGCAGTTCTTTTTGTTATTGTTCAGAGTACTAGGACTCGCTCGATTTACATATATACACCCTGCTCAAGTTTCCACTCGGTGCACCGCCTCATTCTATTTCCGATCGCAGCCTATATTTTACGTGCCCAAAGTACACCGCCCTGCACTTTTCTGCATCGGCTTTAGCAGGTGGAGAAAGACTAAACCAGCCTAACTCAATTCAGTTTTTTTTTCTGTGTTGTTGTATATCGCGAAGGTCAGAATAGGCGACTTGGCATCGGTCATAATGAGATCGGCGGACGTGCCTCGAACTTCAAAGATTTTAAGAAAAACATGAACGGTGCAGACGTTTTTTATACCCAAGCATGTCCCCGATTGGGCTGGTAGAATTATGTTGCCTGCGCTTGTGAGCTTTATCAAACTAAAAGAAAAACGATAGATTCTAGGACATAAAATTGCCGACATAAAAACGTATTAGAAAAAAACTTAAACTTCTCCTGATTATTAATGTCTGCCCAATTTCGGGCTTCCCCATGATTTGACGCCGTTGCGCCTGCTTCACATAATCACCGACCGGGCGCCACCTCCCCATGCAATGAAGACGATGCTAGCCTGCAGCGCACTTCTACAACCGCAACGTACTTAATTCTAATACTTTCGGAACACATATTTCATAGCGGATGAGCAGCAACATATGTAATTTTAAAGAGGGAATATATCTAGCGGACTTTAGGGGTGACCCAACACGAATTACACGCCATACAGACGAGCTGGTAAACTTTCACAATGTCGAAACAGGAAACATTGAAAGTTTTTATTGCTGACGCCAAGGACCAGGCGAAGATCAGAAGAGGAAGAGGAATTTCAACGGCCAAAGTCCAATGGGGTTACAACCGCTACAAAGTCGCCTGAGCAGTGTGGAAGGTGTTGCAGTGCTGGGGTTCACGTTTCGCACATGACGTACTGTGCCTATCGTAAGGCGTATGCCACTACCTCGAGGTGCGCGAAAGAGAGTTGGGCATGTCGGCCAGTCGTGCAGCACTGAAAAGGGACGTGGAAGGGTACATGGGCTGATTCAGCTTTGACGACAGAACATCCGAACCATGTTGCTCTTTGAGTGAAGCCTCAGAAGGATTTTGAGGCTTTCTAGACTCTAGAGATACCTTCGTTAATGTCCGCCGCGAAAATGTATCTACTGGATAGTCTTGAGTAGCAGGAGGTAGAATTTGGGACGCAGTCTTTTGTCAACATGAGTTTCGTCACTTTTTATGGTCCGGGGTGTTGCTTGGGGTCTCGGGACATGACAGGCCTGGCACCTTCCTTTGAGTGTCTGCCTAAAACGCGGCTAAAAGCTTGGTAAAAAAACAAAACGAACTAATTGCCTAAGGGCAGCCCACATCTAGCACGCCTAATGTCCAAAATAGTACCCAGAATTCAAGAACGCACAAGAGAAGCTTATTCACTTTGTTCAAGTCTTTAACGTTTTCTGTCTTATATTAAAGCCCCTTGATGTGTTTGCGTTAGTCTTTCAAGCATACTTCGTCGCTCTGAAGCCGTGCAGTACAGGCATAGCTACACGGAAATAACGTATGCCGATCTGTTCATGAGGAGGGAAAGGCGGAACGTGAGAGGAAGGCCGGGATTACCCCGTTATTTCTTTCCCTCCTCTTGAACAGGTCGCGATACACCCTCTCCCCTATAGCTTTGGCCGTACTGCACCGTTTAAAACAGAATTGGTGTGTGTGTGTGTATGTTTATACAGCATAGAGCTTAGTCTGCCTTAACCGACAACTTGTCTCCCAGCTGTATATGAAAAATCTAGCCAGTGCAGTACAACCGGTAGCATATGGTCTTTTACGTACATCACGCAGTAGTGATGCACTACCGCACGCCTTTACAGTGCTCATCGAGATCGAAACGGGCAGGGGTGGGGATTGAACCCAGGATCCCTGGGTTCTGTAGCGCGAGCTTTCGCTCTACGTGTTCCGAGCTGGTGCGCGCTAGCCCACTCGGCCAAAGATCCCCTTTTTTTCTTTATTGCCTGCATTGAATGAACAAACCTCACACAACACTCACACACACAAAAAAACAACTGAAACACGTCAGCCTTTATTTGGCAGACACGAGTAAATTAAAATCTCTTCCACTGCACTAATTCCTTCAAAATCGGCCTCCGATCATGGGGTTCAAGTTGTGCTTGGTACACATCACGAATATATGCGACACTTTCAACGAAATTGCCTCTGACTTCGCGGACGTTCACGTCCGCATGACGCACAGCCAAAGTAGTCTTCCAAATGCTGTGGAGACTAAGGGCCATGAACATGTCGTAAGGGATTCCAGCGTCGTTCTCAACTGACAAAAGACGAATACCATGCATGGTCAAGGGGAACTCTTTCTTAAGAGTGCGCTGGAGAATGTCCTAATAGAACACCGCATCCCAGCACTCTATGAATACGTGCTCCACAGTTTCTGTTTTCTTGCAGAGTTTACAGTTAATGGATCATGGGACAGAAAAACCCCTCTCTTCCATCCATGATTTAGCAGGCTGGACATCGCAATGCAGTTTAAGAAAAATAAACTTAACTCTTTGTTTTACCGTCAGTTTTTTAACCCTTTTGAGCACATCCTGGCAAAGTTCTTTAGAGTAGAATGATCTAAACAAAGGGGCCGGTAGCAACACCTCTACTAAGTCCTTCTGACTCTTCTGAGAAAAGTAACTAAGGTACTCTAGAAAAAAAGCGCATTCAACATTCGAAAAGAGAGCACCACTTCACGCAAGTAACCCTGAACACTCGTACAAATACCGTCACTTGACGATACTACCAACTCCTGCCACACATTTGACAGTCTAATTTGAATTAGAGTACGTAAATATAAATATTTTTGATTGCGAAGAAACATTAATCTCGACACAATTTGGTGAATAAGCAAGTGGGACAAGCTTCCCATCCCACCCCTTTAAACTTAGTGAAACAAATTAGTGTGTGATGAGCGCTCTCAGGTCGAACTTCATATCTATACAGCAAGCACTCTGTTCAGTTTCTTTACGTTGATACGGGATATAGCCAGAACTTGCAAAACGTACCACAGTTTCGCAGTCAGAAACAAACTGCATACGGTGGCACGCGTATACATTGAGAAGTCCTGCCCTTTCCAACTTTCAGATTTTGTTCTCACTCCCTTTGTCTCTTCATTCCAGTATTGCTCGCTGTCGCGATAATGTTGGAGCGCTACGCCAAGATACTCGACTGCCAAGGCTGTCCACCGAATATTCATACATACTTTAGGTGTAGTACCTTAGTCCTCAAGCCAGAAACCTGCAGATTTGTCCCAATTAATCAGATTTTTCAGACATTCCGCAATAAGACAAAGCCACATTTACCACTTCGCGCACACTTTCTTGATCTCTACAAAAAACATCAACATCATCCGCAGAAGACAGACCCTTAACTTCAGCGGAGTGCAGCTTGAAGACACGAATTTCCTCATTCTTAATCAATTTCAAGCGAACCGGTTTCAAGTAAATGGATAAAAGCGGGGTGGACAGCGGAGAGCCTTGCCTTACAGATGAGCGAACTTTAACACTTTCATCGAGACTCCTGTTGGCAACTATACTTGTAAACACCCAGTATAGGACATTCTAAAACCATCAATGATGACCGATCCAACATTTGTGTAATTCAAAATACTGAAAAGAACCTGGTGTGACACACGGTCAGTAGCCTTCGCGAGGTTTAGCTGCAACATTGCAACTCGACCTGTGAAAGTGTGACAACATTCAAAAATACTTCTATCGACGTGCATATTGGTACAAATAGAGTGTCCCTTTATACCGCATGTTTGATGCGGCCCGACTAGGGATTGAATGACATTCTGCAAACGTCTAGCCAAAACCTTCATGTAAATGTTTTAGGCAACAGCTGTCAAACTAATGGGTCTGTACTTAGTAACGGACCTGAAGTTCTACTTGATCATAAGACTTCAGAATAAGCACAGTGTGGCTTTTCAGAAAGGACAACGGCAACCTACCGTGCTTATACGCCTCGCTGAAAACCTCGTTTAGGGCGTCGGATGACTCCCTTTTAAACATTTTATAGAAACCTGCTCCTATACCGTCTCGCCGCAGAGTCTTGCCTGGGTTCAGTTCTTCAGTGCCTCTTTCTTTTTCGTTGACACTAATCGGCGCTTCTAGCCCTTCCCGGACGTCCCCCTCTAGCGTGGGCATCAACAATACAAAATCTATTTTAATATCAGTACTCAGAGGTATACTTTGCTCTAACAGCTCACTAAAGTACTCAAAAAAGGCGCGCTCGATTGTTTTCTTATTTCTCGTCAAAATGTTTTTGTAGTATATCTTCTCTATATCATTTCGTTGAGCGTGTCTTTTTCAATCGCCAAGCGCGCTTCGTGGCATTTCGCTCATCCAAAGTTTTTCTGCTCGCGCCCGTATAATGGCCCCTCTGTATCTTACTGCATCCAGCATATCCAATTGGTTTTTAATGTCTCTTATTTCCTCCTTGAACTCGCCGAGTCTTGGGCTTTCTTCTGTTAAAATACTGTTCAACTGGTGCCGCAGGTACTTTTCTTTCGTCTGTTTTTGATGGCATATAATGCTACTTCTTTCTATCGCGTTCATCTTCAGCTGTTCTTTGTGAAGTTACCATCTTGCTTCCCACATTTCTTGTTCGTTTTCATAAAATGCTTTAAATCAATCGATAACTAACGCCTGAAACAATTCATCCTTAACTGGGCTACTGTTCAGTTTCCATAAAGACCGAATTCCACTTTTGTGTTTTAAACTTATTACCAAGGGTCAACATAACTAAGGCATGGTCACTGAAAAACAATGGCAGCACAGCACAGTGACGGCATAATGGGACAAGGTCAAGTGAAATGTACACCCTATCAAGCCGTGCATGGCTGCGCCACTAAAAATGAGTGTACTGAACATTCCCTTTAGACATTACGCAAGCTACATCCACTAGCGCGTTTTGCGCAATAAGGTCATTTGAATAAATGAACTTTGATCACAAAGACAAACTGACCTGAACGATCCTCTGGCAAGCAAACGCAATTAAAGTCTCCAAGAAAAATAATCGCTCTTTCAGTTGCAAGGTACTCACTTAAACTTTAAAGAACTCTCTGCGTCCACTCGTTTGGCGCGTATATACAAATCACACGCCAGTTAACATTTGAAAATAAAAAATCGCCAATTACAAAGCGGCCAGCGGCACAAAAACTAATAGCCGTCTCGACGATACCCACTGATTGGCGGATAATCACATAACAGCCTCTCGACATCCCATCTGAGTGAAAAACACAAACATTATAAAGAGTTCGAAAAGGATACACCATGCGGCCCGCCTGTTCTTGGCTTTGAACTTTGGTTTCCTGTACGGCGATAATGTCAAGCTCATTGTCAGCGAACAACCAGCAAAGTTGGTACTGCCGGCGTCTCCCCGCTAGCCCGCGAACATTAATCGTGGTAACACGTAGGGCTGCTTCTAGCGTTATAGCCATACTGGAAAAGAAAAACGGCATGGTGTTTGCCTTGGGTCACATGGCCGTCTGTTTTGCGTCGTAAGGGTCTTGGCCATTTTCCGCACAGAAACAGGTGGCCCAGTTAGGCCCTTTCTCCTAAATTCACGGTGGTGGCGTGGTCTCCTTCTTATTGTACACCAAAAAGTTCGTCTCTTTTCCAGTTTGTCTTCCTCCAGGTGCCTCCTTAAAAGGCGGCTCCTCTTGACCATCTACAGCAGATTCCGCGCTGGCGTCGTCCCTACGCCTGTTTGAGACAAGGCCACCAGTAAGAACCTCGGCATCATCCATGTGCACGTCGTCTTCGTCTTCCTCGGGAACGTCGACGTGGGCTTAGGTTTCCGTAGTGCTCGGTGCAGGACTTTCTGCTGGTGGAAGATCGCGCACCTCCGCGATCCGCATCTGATCTGCCTTTGGCGCCTCGACACGTAAGCTCAAAGCCACAGCACCTCCAAAAAAACCTGTGGCGGTACCCGCAGGACTGGCATTGACGTTGTTTAAACCACTCGCGGCCTCCTCGGCTTCCGCCTCGTCCATGAGAAGCTCTATTTTCCCGTCGTTGCACACAGGGGCCGCGGCCAGCGCGTACTTCCGAATGCATTCGGCGCTTTTGTGGCCGAACCGTCGGCAGACACTGCACCTGGGAGCTCAACATTCCCTTCAAATTTGACCCGTCCGGTTGCAGCGTAAACAAAGAGGCGTCCTGCCAGGCAGCACGATGAGGGAAATCTCGCCTGCAATTCTCAGCTGGTGCGGGATGTCGTCTACGGTGGCACCTTTCTTTAATCGCAGGACTGCCGTACGCGTCATGGTGCCGATGGTGGTGCAACCGCCAACACGCCACTTTTCTCTAGCCACTTCAGTGACTGTCTGGTATGGTGCCAAGGCCGCTCTAACGTCGTCGTCTGCTACGTTAAATAGCAGCCAGTGGAGCTTGACCCTGATATCCTGGTTGCTCGGGTCGACGACGATGCACCGTTGGCTCTTGCCAATTTGCTCAGGCGTCGAGAGAATTTTCTTCTTTGCCTCGGCATTTTTGAAGGTCACCACTCCATACATGATTCATTTGATATGTCCCTAGGGCAATGACATCGGCCAGCAGTGACTGGCGATGCAGTTCGTCTCGAAAATCCTCAACGCGATATGGCCTCGCGTTCACTTCAGCATGCAGAACGACAGTATTAAAAACGACTGACCCGGTTGGCAAAGATGGCAGCATAATGGTGTAATCCTTTGACTCTTCCTCATACATGTTACCGCGGCCCGTGAAAGCCGCTGAAACCGCTCCTGTGTAGCTAGACATTCCACGTCTGTTCACCTCGGCGTTCGAAAATGAAATCTCCGGCCACAGATTCCCCCCTGAACAGTTCTAGTGAGACGGAGCATAGTGTCAATGCGCCAGTGCACAAGGCCCGTGTCTCGAGCGGTCCTTGGAAGCAAATGGCGGCGTAGCACTGAAATAAGCGGCCCTTGGAAGCGAATGGCAGCGGTGCACTCGCTCGGGGCCACGGTGTAAGATAATACTCTTCAGGTGAGGACACGGGGGGGCTGAACGCGCGGCGCAAGGAATCACATAGTGTTCGTTCGACGGGCATCCGAAAGGCTGCATTATTCCTCGGCCACCGTGCCCGCGGCTGACAGTGTCGCCGGCGGCCAAACGGCGAAACTGTGTGAGAGCGAAAAAAATTATCTCGTTGCCATGACACCCCGGTACACCGTGGTCTTTCTGCACGAGCGACAACCTCGCTGGAGCTCTGCGCGTGTCGAGCATGAGGCGGCACGAGCCGTCTTTGCCGTACCCACGGGTCGACGAGTCATCTGCCGGCGCGGCTTGAAACCATAGTGAGAGAGAGAAAAAGAGATAGTGAAAAGCGAACTTTATCTGAACTGCGCGAGGAGCGCGCTGTCCTCACCTGAAGAGTATTATCTTAAAAATTGGGTTGTATGTATGTTTATACAGCCTAGAACTTGGTCTGCCTCCAAGGGTGACGAGTCTCCCAGCTGTAGATGAGCAATTTAGCCAGTGCAGTACAACCGCTAGCCTGGGGTCTTTAACGTGCATCACGCAGTAGTGATACACGACCGCACGCCTATCTTATCTTACACCGTGCTCGGGTAATGTGTCATGGGCGTTTCCACAACACTGAGGGGGATCGGTGGCCGAGTGGTCTAGCGCACACCAGCTCGAGCACGTGGAGCGAAAGCTCGCGCTGCAGAACCCAGGATCCTGGGTTAAATCCCCAGTCCTGCCTGTCTCGATCTGGATGAGCATCGTACCGGCGTGGGGTCGTATATCACTATTGCTTAGTGCACGTTAAAGACCCAGGCTACCGGTTGTACTGCACTGGCTACATTACTCATCTACATGACCTGGAGCCGATCATATGCCGCCAATGTTGATCATAGCCACGCGCTGGGGTTGGCAAAGCACAGGACACGCGCAGAGTTCCAGACATTGTTAAGGCTCGGCTATTGTCGTCGTTGCAGCGATTGGACACGGGCCACTACCCGAATGCTTCTCGAGCTAGTAATTATCACGAGCACAAATCGAATGCTCACGCAATGCTCGTGTCCAATCTATGAACAGCATTCAAATATCGTCATATGGGCGTACTGCGATCCCCACTTTACGTCATCAAATTTTGCAAAGGAGAGATTGAATAAAAATGATTGTTTTTGTCTCTCAAGTTACACCGCAACAAAGGAGTTTCTTGGCCAGTGGCGTTGCATGCGAGTAACCTTGAGTCCCACTAGTGCCAGTAAGCTTGTGTAAAGTGAAAAACATTCCAATCGAATATCGTTGCACCGCTCCTTTAATATTGCATGAGGAAGCGGCGCACAGTTGTGGTGATAGCTGGCAAATGGCGATTGGGCAGGCGTTATCAGTGAAACAGGAGGCTATATTCTGGTAAAACCAGGGAGCAGGTAATGTACCGTGCATGGTTCAGCTTTAATTCTAATTTGTTGCGCTTGGTTACAGAATGGTTTGGGTTGTTTCAGATGCGACGCATGCGCGACGAACTCGTGTATTTTCGGGGCTATCAGAATGATCAATACAAGTTTAAATTTCTTTAGTACCCATCCTACCAAAATATCCAGTATAACTTTTCGCTAACTGCAAATTTGGAACAGGAAATCTATCTGGATTCTTACTGGATTTCATGTATTCAGAAATTAATTTTTTGTCTGTAATCTGGATTTCCGGTTTCCAGCAAGAAATCCAGTCAGATTTCCAGATTCATAATCCAGATAGTAAAAGGTTATGCTGCTTTTGTCTGGAGGGATGACGTCGTCAGATCACGTGGGGAGCTAATAGTGAGTTCGTTTCGCACGCCCTGGCACTGTGCGAGTTCCTCCCAGAATTAATCGAGCTCGCGGTTTGCCGCACAGAGAACTTTTCCGACAAACTTGCCGAGTGTAAACATGCTGTCGCCATCTATGTTGTAGCAAGAATACCGACCTCAAACCGAAAATAACTCTCTGCTGTTAGACATGACAGGCGGGAACGCGAAACAGTGCGGTCGCTGCAATGTTTATATTTGCGATAACTTAAAGAGCTTGATTGTCGTGGAGATATTTAGAGACTACGTATGTTTCCGCCATAAGCTGACAACAAACAAACTGTAAGAAATAACAAAAGTGAGCAATTTTTCAGTTTTTATAACATCTTTAAACTGGAGAAAACACTGTTGATACTATTCGCGCAGAATCCTCATCCGCTTTCACTGAAAGGATACGGTTTCAAACTAGTCCCTTGGTATCTCCAGTAATACGTTTCGCGGCACCTTCGATGTCGATCCTTGTTCACATATAGCTGTATCAGATTTTATTTCTAATGAAAGCGGTAAAATCAAAAACTTTCCCTAACAAAAAAAAAAAAGGAAAAAAGGAGGGTGCAAATTAATTGGTGTACTTGAATCTTAAACATTGAGATTTCACCCGAGCCTTTTTTTTAAAATCCCCATGTTTAGCTTTCTCGGGATGCTAGTTAAACGCATCACAGCTAGGTTCTGCTGGGCGAGCTTTCTTGACAAATTTACACTCGTGAGTCCGCAATCTGCCATATTTTGCCAATAAAAATTCACCTCTACACCAGTTGTTGGATTGGATTAACACGATGCCAAACAAACACTTTTTTTATTCAATTATCCCGCATACATTAACGACTGGATCTACCTTCCAGCAGATATCGCAACTATACCCGATTATTTTATTTTTTGCCAATCTTTGTTTACATTTCTGTTTGATGAGCCGACGTGAGTCATTTTTTTTTTGTTTATTTTGTTCGTAACAGATGTTGCTTACAGCTTTTGCCAATCGCAGTGTATTTTTGATATTTGAATTTATTGCCGGATATTTTTTGTTTTGTCATTTTGTTTTATCTTTGTTTGCTTTATTCCTCCTCTCTACAATGCTTCGGCGCTTGAGGGTATGTACAATAAAAAAAAATCAATAAAAAAATGAAAGCCGTTTATAACTCCCTGTAACGCCGAATAAGAGCGCAGCTCTTGAGGAGGAGGGGAAGGCACGGGGGGGGGGGGGGGGGGTTAGGTGACCTCGGGGGGGGGGGGGGGGGGTCACGTGACCTCGAGGCGGGGGGGGGGGGGCGGAGAAAATTTTCCGCTAAATTTAGCGAGGAAAATTTTCCGCTCAATTTAGCGGGGAAAATTTTCCGCTAAATTTAGCGGGGAAAATTTTCCGCTAGATTTCGCGGGGAAAATTTTCCGGCTAAACTTAGTGGAGAAAATTTTCCGCTAAATTTAGCGGCGAAAATATTCCGATAAATTTAGCGGGGAAAATTTTCCGCTAGATTTAGCGGGGAAAATTTTCCGCTAAATTTAGCGGGAAAAAATTTTCCGCTAGATTTAGCGGGGAAAATTTTTCCGATAAATTTAGCGGGGAAAGTTTTTCGCTAAATTTAGCGGGGAAATTTACCCATCATGCACCGCGCGGTTACGCCGACGCCGACGCCGACGCCGACGCCGACGCCGACGGCGACGGCGACGCCGCTCAAGCCGGAAACGGGCGCCTAAGAGCTGCGCTCTAAAAATAAAACGACTCAAAACTAGCGAAAGTATGAGTTGTCGATTACTCCCTTTCTGAAATAGCAGAACGCCACAATTCAAGCTCGCGTTCGATCCCGTTTCTAGTGGGACGCAGTTTGTAGCAGAAAATCCACTTTTCTTTTTCTTTTTTTTCTTTTTTTGGTTCCGCTTCGTTGGAATGGCAGCTTGTAGCATATCAGTAGCCCACGAATCCCTGTCGTCTGCTTTCGCACCTCGTCTGCCTCGCCTGAGCGATGCATGACGGGATTGCATATAGGAGCAACTCGTGGACTGCCGGCTGGAACGGATTTGCTCCACGCTGCGAGTGGGCACACGTGGGCGCACGAGTGCAGTGAAACAAACTCGCTATAAGCTTCCTCATTCGGAAACCAGGTGCGCGTGACAACAGTCACATACTATCGCAGGCTCTCTCGAGTCAAACCTGGTCCCGCTGTTTGCATTACCATCTTCTTCTCGTAACCTCGAGCGAGAAGTTGGGTCGCGGATCGGACAGACCCAAGGTTCGGTTCCTGTTCCGCAGATAGTTAAATCTCACCGACATAATTAAGGCTGCGGTCCCACGGCAGCCATCTTGAACAAGGCGTTAGTTCAACCAATAGATGGCGACACGCACCCGTGGGGTGGCCGAAACATTGGTTCACGGTGGGATGGCTCGAGCACCATCACGTTCCCCTCGTGGCCTTGCTCGCACCGCTGCCAGCTGTGCTCAGCTGGCTCAATAGCGTGGCCCAGCAAACGATGTATGCGAGAATGTCAGGCTTTGTAAGACCTTTCCAAAAACGAGCTTGTGGCCGGTGCCATTTTGAGCGTTCGTGCGTATGGCGCGTGCTTTGCTCGCTTTCCGAAGCGACGAACACGCACGTGCTGGGCTGTGAAGATCGCACGCTGGACTGTGATTTTGTAAACATTAGAAAGGTCTATAGGGAGATGCGGTTCGGCGTTTGCCACGGCCTTTCGCAATAAATCTTACCAAGAAGGAATCAATTGTTGATTGACGTGTCAATATTCTTTCAATGAAAACTTCTTCTGCAGGAATGCACGCTCAGTGGAAGCGGACGTCAAGTAAACTGCTTCGCAATTTACGGTACTTACCTCACCATTATAATGACGACCGAAAAGTGACATAACAAAATATTGTGTTTCATGGGATCCGGAAGATTTTGTAAAGGTTGTTACATTATAGTTCCCAGAAGACAAACGCCGTTGCAATATTTTCGGAAGTACCGATATAATGTTGTAAGTACAGCTTAGGAGGAGTATGATGAAAACCATCAGAATAAATAGGAAGACGTTTATTTGCAATGAAGACGCTATGAATGAACGGCGTTTAGCGACGGCAAGTTATGAGCGTATGGGAATTTATAAGTTCACGTGATTGCTAACTATGGGCATGCGGACAATGACGACCTGTTTTGTCGGGAGATGGAGTAGTGGTGATGACTTGATATCGGACGACTCGTGGCAGACGAACAAGCAAGTTTCTTCTCAGCTAATGGTAAGCGTCCAGTGTCAAGCACAGCACTTGGCTACCAACGTTGTCGACGTTTCGAACACTTACCACTTTCGACAAAAGTGCTGGCACCTGGGCTAACGTTGTGGAAAGAGTCGAAGGCTTTCTCGAGTCCAGCGCCATCATGAACTGTAACTGAAAACGATCCACTATTCAGTCTGTGGGTGGCGAAACGTATCCGCATCTGCGGAGTCATGGTCGATGCGTACTCCAAGTGGTTGGAAGTTTACACGATGCCTGCCACGACGTACAAACGCGTCATTGACGTTCTACGCTCTCTTTTCCCTACTTTTGCCCTACCGAAAATACTTTTTCTGATAAAGCGCCAAATCTTGCTTCAAATAAAATAAACAAGTCCCCCCCCAAAAAAAAAGACAAAAACGGCATCAGGCATCACATTAGTGCACCATACCATCCTGCAACTAACGGGCAAGCAGAACAGATGGTGTGCGAAACGAAAAAAGCCCTCTTGAAGCTTACGGAAGAAGCAGTTCAGTGAAGAATCGCCAGGTTCTTGTTCCAGCAGCACGCGACGGTCTCATCTTACACGGTAAAAACACCCGCCGAAGCAATGTTCGGCGGACGAAGAGCCACACCCCTCGATCTCATATGATACTATGGCCATGAATGAAGATCGAGAGATTCCCAGATCGGGAGTAATGGCAGATTATTCGGTCGGACAACTCGTCTACGTGAGGAATTTCAGCGGAAGACGGGCCTTCCATGTAAAACTTGAGTAGAAAAGGCTCTATGTTGGTCGACAAGAAGGTGTCATCCCTCTGAAGACGTTGGATATCAATGCCCTTGAGTGTAAATATAACGAAATCACAAAACTGTCTTTGTGTATTGTGTAACTGCCCTTGTATTTGGTAGTAGAGGCTATGGTGGTGATTTGGACCTTTCACGCCAGGCTCCTTTTTCTTATTTTTCGCCTCATACTCCTTTGCGGTTTCAGTAGGCTTCAAGAATCTTTTGGAACGGGGACACTTTACGTCAATGAGGCCATTTGTTCCAAGTAGTCAATCAGGGAATGCTGCTAGAAATCCGTCCTTCATTATAGAGAGTTTTAGTAGATCGTTCCGATACCTCCAATACCCCCGATAACGATACTATATATGTAAGCGCAAAGGCGGAGGCAGAGTATCGGGTATCGTTATCGGAGTCATCGGAACGATCTACTAAAATTAACGAATAAGCCGCACTTCTGCACAGTGCAGTTTTCCTGTTCCACGTACAGTTGTAAAGCAGCATCCTCATTTATTCTACCATATTCTGTTGCGGGTGAAGAAAGGTCTTTGGGTACACGATACTTGAAACAAGTCTGGCACTGTACGTTGTGGTTCGACACCCACTAATATCGTAGTCCTTATAGAGCCTCATAATTTAATCATTACCTCGTCACCTCATATTGCTCTTCATCAACAGTAAGTACAATAGGCTACCGCCATATTACAATCCAAGAATTGAAAAAATTGAGTCCTTCAATCCTTCAATATGTTTATCATTTATATAATGTTATTACGTTACATTACCTCGAGACGATTGACGTCCATCGTCGATCTTCAAATACTTATATAAAGGGGGGGGGGGCGATCGGTGGCCGAGTGCATGTCTAGCGGACACCAGCTCGGAGCACGTGGAGCGAAAGCTCGCGCTGCATAACCCACCCCGCCCCTGCCCGTTTCGATGTGGAAGAGCACCATACCGGCGTGCGGTCGTGTATCACTAGAGTGCCTTCATACACACGCGCGCTTTTGCTTGAGTGGTGACATCTCAGCCATTTCTCCGCCCAATCATTTTTTTGTGCATTTTGAAGGGCGCGCAATCTGGTGTCACTCAGCTCGAGCGCGTAGCTTTGACTAATGCATAGACGCCATTTTACCACCCAAGTCACGCACCGAGTGCGCGAGAGCGTCACGCGCTGGCACATTCAGGGCAACAATAGATGTCTTCACCCTCAGAAAGACAGACATGTAGGCAGCCTATATATCACTACTGCGTGGTGCACGTTAAAGACCCCAGGTTTGCGGTTGTACCGCACTGGCTAAATTGCTCATCTACACCTGAGACACACGCCCACTAAGGCAGACTAACTTCCGGCTGTATAAACATACACACAACAATTTGCAATTAGACGCACAATCACAAAGAACACAGCGTGCCGCCTCTTTTCTTTGGACCGTCTTTTTTTTAAGCAGCGCAAGCTCGCGCGTTCTCTCTTTTGAGACGGTTAGAACTAACGTTGATTAGAACAGTCGCACATAAAGCCCGCGTTTCTCCTACCCGGTCTCTTCCTCATCTCATTATGTGTAGGTGGTTAAAACTAAATAAGCTATAATAATGGTGTATTATTCATATTTAGTTTCAGTTTCAGTCAGGGGAAAGGAGGTTCGCGGGAAGTAGGGCCAATAAATGAGCTGCGCTTAGAGTATCGGCACTCTCTTCCCCGACAGTGTTGTGGGCGCCGCCATTTTGGTGCTTGTGCAGAGCAGGCGCAACTGCCGATCGTCATGATTCAAAATTGCGACTTCCTCAGCATGAGATTCGGTGTTAGGAAGCTCATGTAATATTGCTTTGCTTTGTCGCAAACTGTTTAAAGTGGAGGACGGAAAAGCGTTTCTTGTGATTTCAGATACAGCTTCAAATAACTGGCAAATGACACTATTCATGCCCTTGTTCAAGAAGCTTGTAATACCTGGAAGGGCCATGACGTGAGCCCCGTGGATTCCACAAGCCACTACCTTTTGACACCTGCCTCTTCCTCATTGTTCCCGCTAGTGCCAGTAAATTAGCTACGCTTCAGAGTAACGACACTTGGCCATATTGTGGCTTAAAATCATAGTTGCCAGTTATCTGAAGCTTTATCTAAAACCACAGGAAACGCCGCGTCCTCCACGAATGTTTAAACAACCCGCGACAGAGCATAGCAATATTGTATCAGCTTCCTAGCACCTCATCTAATGCAGAGGAAGTCGCGCTTTTGGATCATGACGATCGGCAGTTGCGTTTGCTCTGCACAAGACCCAAAATGGCGGCGCCCAAAACAATTTTGGGGAACGGAGTGCCGATACTTTAAGCGCAGCTCATTTAGTGACTCTAGGCATGAAGTGAACTCGGGTGTATTCTTTCCCTCTTCGTCTTTATCGTTTATTGATTTCTATTATATCGAATAATGAACACTTTATATCACGCTACGCTTGTGTAATTATTTGTCTTAGATTTATTAACCTGACCCAGTACTTAAACCGTTCATTTATCGATAGTAAATCTTCAAATATATTTTCTAAATGTGAAGGTAAAACGACACGGAGACTGATGATGATACAGACGCCAACGCCGCCTTCGAAATTTTTTTGAACTTAGAAATCAGCAGTTTTGTCTGCCATCCGCCAGGTAGCGCAACAAAACACCCAAACAGTTTTTAATTGTTTTTAAAATTAGCTAAGCTCTACAACTATCAAGAAACCAAAGCAAGATCATTGGGAAAATCTAATACATCGCAATGTATATCTATTTCATAAAATAAATGTTATTAGATGCCAATAAATCTGTTTGATGTCCAAAAAAGATGTGCGTCAAAAACAGGTAATTTTGAAGGGCTCCCGGAGCGTTATGACTTTGAAAATAAAAAAAAGCCACCGTCCACCTCTTGGGCAACTATTGTAGTTCTAAATGTTATAAAAGATTTTACCATAGTTTAATTATTTACTCAGCGGCATTTGAATTACCATGACTCGAAGCACAAAAAAGTGCTACGTTTGATATAGAATATCTAAACAAATAAATTTTACACAACATTAAATTTTTTTCTGCATATTACCAATTATAAGCACTACATCTGTAGCTAATTTCATTGCCCTAGCGCTTGTCATTAAAAACATATTTTTGCTGAAAAATGTCAATTTTAGGGCAATATTTGGAGAGCTGAAAAAAACAAAGTAGTGCAAATACCAAAAAAGTATACCGTTACATTCTGCTCCGACATCATCTTAACAAAACTGCTTTATTGGAACCGTGTTATCTTTAATGAATCGTTCATAAAACATGAACCAGCGGAGCAAGTGAGGGTCCGCGCCATCATATTCGCAACGCTACAAATGCGCATGAACAGTATAAACCAATACATACATAATATCAAATGAAAGAGGATTGCATTGCCTTTCGAATGACATCAATCCCACAAAACAGTATTTAAAAGGAGATGAGTAATGCCCTGCCAAAAAGTACCTAAACTGCCACATTCAGTGGGACCGTGGCCTTAAGCACGATTAATGACTAAGTGTGCGTTCATATGCTTCAATTCAAATCAATTGTGTTGATTTCATTTTATGGAGGACGATTTTATTTTATGCGGGACGAAAACCTACTAAACGAAGTGTGACACGTTCCTGCCCCCTTAAAGGCTTTGACAGCATCGTCAGCACGTACACAACTCAAAATTATATAACGACAAGAAAATAACAAATATAATGTAACAGTGATATATACATTTATATCATATAATAAATGAATTTATAACATCAAGTGTTTTCAAAATATTTCTTTAGAGCACCTTTGTTTTTTATAAACTTTAGACATCTTTTGTATGTGACTATCTTGTTTAATTAGCTCGTTAAAGGTAGATGCCAGAAAGCGCTGAAGCATTCGCGATCCGGAATTAGTTCACGAATGCGACACTCTCCAATATGAACTGCCTGTTGCGAGTTATGAATGCTTCATGCTGCCTTGGCTTGCGTGAAATGGCTTTTTGAATGGCGCTCGGACGTAATGCCTTTCGCGTGAGATCTAGCCAATGAACCCAATCTGCGTGAAAATTGCTTAATTACTTTAGAAATGCGGTCGCAGGCGACTTGCCTGAAGTAGAATGACCTTTCGTAAAACAGCCGTATTGTCAGCTGCAAAAGTTCCAGTTGTCTACTACACGACGCGAATCATCTATCTTCATGCTACTTACAAAAAAACAGGCACATCTCAAAAAAAAAAAAAAAAAACGAAGACAGACACAATTTGAGACTATTCGAAATGTAATTCGTCCGGAATTCCAGGTTTTCCGTGGACCGAGAAAATATTAGGAGATCGTAACATGAAACACAAAATATTACTTCTTATATTGTTTTCTGTAGCTTACGTTTTCTTTCCTTCTTTTTTTTTTCACAAAATATTGTGTTGTTGCTTGCCTTGTGGCAAGGGCTCATGAAACTGCACAAAGGAACTTTTTTTCTCGGTATCCCCCATTGTTTATGGTGGAGAAAATAAACAAATGTTACAATGTTACAATACCCCTAATTTTGAGAGCAGTTTGGCAATAATGGCAAATTTATGAGCATGGTGTGGTGATATCAATATTCCTCTCACCATCTGTCTAAAGTGCTGCACTCATTGCACGTGCGACACATAAAACTTTTGAACTGAAGCTTTATTTTTATTTTTTCCTCCCGTTTCTCGGTTTCGGTCGTTACATTACCTCCCGACGGCTTTTATGTCGAGCATTCTATGGGGATCGAAACGCCTTAGACGCATCGCAATGCTTTAAAACCCTGTTTTGTTTTCCCCACTATTCACAGCTGTAACGACTGCAGTTTAAACTCAGAATTGTTTCTGAATGAAAGTTGAGTCAGGCGACAATACTATACTCACATATTACGCCCGCTATTATACTGCCACAACAAAAAATGATGCCGTAATCGCTATTGTCGCTACGCTAGCTGATTGTCGACGAAATACGTTAGCGTTTAGCGCAGGGGTTCGTTGTCTTCGGCGAACCAGTTTGTTCCCGCGGGCGTCGGCAGTCGGCGGTTTCGGATGCAGTCACCACAGCTTTTAGAGGAGAGCGTGTAAACAGCTGCGCGTCATTTTAGGCACACGAGAAGACTCTTTCCCTCTTACGTAAAGGGGCAAAGTGAACGTTACGAGCGAACGAACGAAGCGAAATAGCATGGTGGGAACCGCGCCGCGGAATCACGAAACCATTCCATTCCAAACCAATCCACACAAAAAACGGCTGCATGCACCAGGGTAATGAAGTAAATGCTGACGTATTTGAAAGTTGCTGGTTATCAACAAAAAAAAAAAAAATCGACTGTCACTTTGGCATTTTCCAGCAACCGCCCGAAACCAGTCTGCCACACTTCTGACACACAGCAACGAACGGATTGTTCGTCATTTCGTGATTGAACCGCCCGTCCGTCACTGGGTAATGGCAACTGGCTGGGCCCGGTGCTATTGTTTTACAATCGCTTCCCCTTGAGTCTCCCTCTTTACCTTGTTCTTCCCGGTGGCGCATTCAGAAAAACTTGTAGAGTAAATGAGCAGGCCAATTTCTGCCTTCTGACTCGCTCGTTTTCATGGACATAATATCTCCCGGTTTACGGTGAGAAAGAGAGAAAAAAAAAGGGGGGGGGGGAGGAGCTAGTCTTAGGTAGGCGCGCTTCAGTGGTTCACGCGCTACCTTTAGTCGTCTCCCAGATTTGCTTATTCTTAATCGGGTAAGCAAATTTAGGAGCCGGCTAATGCCCGTGTCCCACTAGAGCGACAGACAGAAACAAACGACAGCGACAAGCCTCAAACCAGAGTCTTGCTCAGACGGGGAGATCCAAGATGCCTTACAGCGCGCGACCGACGTAGGTTCAACAGGTATGCACGTGGTGGTGGTCTTCAATGTGCGCCTGAAAAGTCACAACTGCTCATTGTAAAGAAGAAATGCCGGAAGATCCCCTATGACCCGCCACAGCTTACTCTCACACTCGAGAATCAAGTCATTCCGCAAGTGACGTGCATTAGGATTCTCGGCCTCTTTCTCCAACAAGACGGCGGAGGATCACACGCGCTTCAACGTCTCACGCATACCACGAATCAAATCCTTCGTATGATGGGACGAATTGCCAACAGACGACACGGCCTGAAAGAGGAAGACGCTTATCCAGGCACTCATCATTAGCCGTATAACCTACTCTGTCCCCTATCTGACCCTCAAGCCTCGGGAACAAGAAAAACTCGAAGTACTAATTCGCCGGTCTTATAAACAAGCCCTCGGTCTTCCACCCGGCACCTCGACACCACGCCTCTTGTCTCTCGGCATTCACAATACCGTCGAAGAGCATATTGAAGCACACCTCATAGGTCAACGCGAACGTCTCAAGCTAACACCTGCAGGCAGGCAGGTTCTAACTCGTCTGGGCTATCCGATTCAAACCTTGGGCCACAGTGAAACGATTCCCCTCACTGCTGTTTATCGTACCAAAATTTCTGTTGCGCCAATACCCAAAAATATGCACCCCGAGTTTCATCAGGGGAGACAACAGGCTCGCGCCCGCGCTCTTGAGAAGAAACTTCAATATACTCGCCACGTCAGATACACTGACGCTTCCAGTTACCCGGGTCGATTGGCCATGGCCGTCAGCGTAATCGACGAAGACATGCGGGAAGTGACCACCGCGACCGTTCCTACCTCCCTCCCACTCGAGGCAGAAGAAGCGGCGATAGCGCTCGCTATCACGTCCACCCCAGCTATCACATCTCTTTCAATAATTACTGACTCGCAGGCGGCTTGCCGTAGCTTTGGCAACGGTCGCCTCTCCAGATTTGCTCATCGAATTTTAACTAATCACCCCCCTGAACAACTCCCTACAGTATCGTTGATATGGACGCCGGGGCATAATTTCCTCAGCGGGAACGAACGCGCACACGCGTCAGCCCAAGCTTTACCCTCCGGGCCCCGCCACCGCAGGAAGACCCATCCCTGGTCTCCATCCCGATCCCCCTTACCTATCGTGACATCCTTCAACATCTCCGACTGAGTCGCCGCACCCTCCCTCCGCCGCACAAATGTCTAACGAGGGAGGACGCTGTGGGTTGGCGCATGTTGCAAACAAATACTTTCCCCCACCTCAGCCTCTTACATGCCATGTACCCTACAGTATACCCCACAAACAAGTGTCCCCTGTACACCGAAAAGACTACATTATATCACATCACGTGGGCATGCCCTAGGATTCAGGCTGCCCCCCCAGTTCCCAACCCTAACGCCGAGCAGTGGGAAGCTGCGCTGTCCAGCTGGGATCCGGACGACCAGCGTAATCTGGTCTCGCGGGCCCGAACCGCAGCGACAGCTACAGAGGCCCTGGAATGAGGGCTCCTCTCACCTCGGAAGACCCAAACTAATTGTTTATGAAAAGTTTTCTCTCTCTCTCTCTTCGCGATTTGAGACGCTTTGCAGAATAAAGGAGGCTATGCTCAAACACGAGCATTATGCACGCGACCGTATCTTTGGCAGACTTGCAATCGCTAGTGCTTACTTCACGAGCACCGAACGACTATATGCCTGCCAAAGGTACCATCGCGAGCACGCTGCATGGGTTTGAGGCTGGTCGCTGACTTTTGTTTCTGTCTGTCGCTCTAGTGGGACACGGGCATAAAGGTTAGCCGGTCGCGCGTGCTCCCTAGCTCCTGGATGATCGGGTTCCGAAGAAAGGGGCTTGCTTGCTCCTTCATCACGCTCAAGTATCAGGTACGGCTCCTATATCGCTCGTATTTCACAAAATTAGAATTACCTGCGCGTCGCAGACTCGACCTCGTCTTGCTGTTCTACAACGGTCATCCAAATGACAACCATTTTTATAGTAACTAGAGCGCCCTCTATACGCCGTGAAAGTTGGAAATGCCGTGACTGCGGAAAACACGTCCTGTTTGGATAACCCTTTACCACGGTGTAAGATAATACTCTTCAGGTGAGGACGGCGCGCTCCTCGCGCAGTGCAGATAAAGTTCGCTTTTCACTCTCTCTCTTTCTCCCTCTCACCATGGTTTGAAGCGGCGCCGGCAGATGACTCGTCGACCCGTGGGCACGGCAAAGACGGCTCCTGCCGCCTCATGCTCCACACGCGCAGAGCTCCAGCGAGGTAGTCGCTCGTGCAGAAAGACCACAGTGTACCGGGGTGTCATAGCAACGAGATAATGTTTTTCGCTGTCACACAGTTTCGTCGTTTGGCCGCCGGCGACAGCCGCGGGCACGGTGGCCGCGGAATAATGCACCCTTTCGGATGCCCGTCGAACGAATGCTATCTGATTCCTCGCGCCGCGCGTTCAGCTTTGCCGTGTCCTCACCTAAAGAGTGTATCTTACACCGTACAATTTACTCAACAAGCTTTATAGAACACTCGACCCGGCGCGCTCGCTTTGCAATCGCTTCCCTCTTCACCTTGCTACCCCCGGTGGTGTTGCTACTGCGCCGCCTTGCTATTCGTCCAATCACTAACTATTCGTCCAATCACAGCTTGGCTTTTTGACGTCACTCAGCGCTTTCAACTCATCTTGTTACTGAGTTTCTCTACGCCTACATATATTGTTAGCAAGTCCCGTGTATTTGGTGAATAATATTTGGAGTGAAAAGCACGCTATTTACACATTACCTACCGCCATATTAAAACTTTACACGTTGAGTAATGGATAATTCGTTCCCAAATCATGCGAGGTTGTAAAAACGCGTTTTGGCTCAGTCATACACGCATAACCGTTTAGCCGACCTCGAAAACACGCCTGGCCCCCGGCGACGACTGCAGCACTGCCGGCTATCGAAGCACCGAAATGCTTGGGGACACACCTAGAAAGGACAGTCGAGACAAATGCCACTGGAAAGAAACATGTCTCGGAGACAGATATGCACCAAAAGCACTTACGCCATGTCGCGGGACTGGGGCGAAGCCCGTGCTACCCGCGCTCCTCGCGCGATGTCATTGATTCAGGTCGATAGCAGTGCGGCTTCCCTCATGTCGCCCCTGTTTGTATTTATTTTAGGGGTCTTGATAACCGTTTCTAACGCACCAAAATAAGATTATGAGTCTAATTACCTTGTTCTAAACAGTTAAAATTATATAAAAAGCGTGCCCTTTATCTGAACACGTGACGTTGCAATTGGTTTCATTTTGGCTTCAACCCTTCAACTGCAAGCGAAACGGCCGTGTAACACCGTAACACCAGGTGGGGGGGGGGGGGGGGGGGGTGGAGGTACCGCCGCTTCCCACGCACCCTCCTCAGAATCTACGGCGCTCCGTGGTGGCCGCCATATTAAAACTTTACACCAGAGTTGCTGCATCTGTAGGTCATTTTTAAGTTAGAGCTGAAAGAAAAAAATCTGGCCACAACGCAAGGCCGATGTACGCTGGAAGCTAGAGCCGGTTTGTTTTCGTTGTTTTTGTTTGGCCGGAGAAAATCTGGCAACAACGCACGTTTAACATTGCGTTGGTATTGTTTTGGTTTGACGGGAGGCGGGAAGCTCCGCGGTTTGCGAGCACATGTAACGAAGACGTGACCGGACAAATGCCCCGGTGGTGTTCCCGGAAGACGTAAAGTATCATTCGTAATCGACGTGTGTGCTTTGAAAGCGAAGGGAGTCACAGGGTCTACGAGTGCGCCACCACAAGCCAAGGTTCACGACAGCGCTGCGTTGACTTCGGCGATCTCGTTCTGTTTGGTGCAACACGGCGATGCGAAAAAGAGCTGAAACGTTCGTGGTGTGTGGTGCGGTGCTTTGAGCCACACTAACATGGAGTTCAATTTGGTTGTGTAGAGGTTGAGGTTCAACGGGTTCAATCCCGTCGTCGTCAGCTGATCCGGTCCAGCTGGTCCGGGAGGACGCAGCGAGCGTTTTTAAAAGTAAATCTTTCTTCGTTCCGTTTCAAAATGTAGAAGATTCCCGACGTATACCGTGAGTAAAAAGCAGCGGGTGTTTTCAACAAAATACGTCGTTTTAATTGAACAATGGACTCCGGATTGTTGTCCTAAATCGGCCGTTTTTATGCTTCGTGTTGTTGGACTGCGTTTTCACAGCGACGTGTTTGCACAGTGACGCACAGCGCTCGAGTAGATGATTCGGTCCTGCAAACCAACTGTTATACAGAATTTCAGAGAAACTTAAGTCACCACCGATATTTGCCTGTAAATTTCGTGCGAGTTTGTTGCGCTCATCATGCGATGTGAATAAATTAGGGCAAGATTTCCTACCTGCCCACAGATGTCTGAACTGAGACAATTTTTTACGTGGTGAACATAGTGCTTTTTTAATTTTTGGCGTTAGTGCATTCATTATGGTACAATCACTTGAGAGTTGAGAAATTAGAGAGAGTAAGCAAGCTTCCCCAACTTTGTCTCTTTTTTTTCTGGCACTGCCCCTAGTTTCAAATTTCAGTTTCAGTAGGCACTAGCTACAAACTGCTCTAAAGCAGGCAAAAGACTGGAAAGTCAGGACGGTGGGGACTCCTTGTTTCGCGCTTTTCGCAAGGTGACTGGGAAAGTGCTTTTGCGAGGTACGCAAAATATCCAAACAATTTTGCTATGCCCGTCGTTTGTGTCTCTCCAGCAAAACGAATAAGATGATCTACAAAGGCGCAATCAAAAGCCAAGATTTACGATAAGAGTGCGTTTGCTTCGGTGGTCCGTGTAGTTCTATTTTACCCTGCTCTGTGCAACACCGTGTCATGACGAAGAGCTGGAACGGTAACGGTTTGTGCTGGCCTACCGGTTGACAGAAACCCGCATCGCCCGTATCTGCACCGAGTGCACTTATGCTGTTGATGCTCAAGCCTTTCACCCGCGGGTTGTCGTCAGCGGATCCTGCTGCAAGACGGTGAGGAAGCGGCGAGAGTGACCTCTGAAGTAAATGTAAATCCTCGTTCATCCAGTTATCCGGTGTCAACGTATGGAAGATGTCCAACGTGTACTGAGGGCGGGAACTACGAGCGTTTTGCCGTGCTTTTGTAACCGAAACCAGAGCAGCGAGATAACTACCTCGCGTACTCCAAAATGACGGAAGCAATAAGTTTCAACAGGCCGAGCACGTCACCGGGGATGTAGGCTAGACGGTGCACACTGTTTAAACGCTTGCTGTATCCACGAGTGGTACCAGGAAAACGACGTCAACAGAGAAGGAGCTCGCGATTCAGCATAATGCAGTGCCACGGGCCCGTGAATCTTCAAAGTTTGGGGTGGTGGCGGTATAAGAAAAAACGCATCAGCGCCACACCAGTGATCACGAACAACACCTGTCACAGGCTCCCAAGCCCCACCACTTCACTAGACACCGACACGACATACGACAACAAACTGCATCAAAACGCCCCAAAAGTGATGGCGTCTGCTCCCGTAAGCGTACTGCAACTAGCGGAAGTGAAGTGTTGGGCGGATGTCCTTCGCAAGAATATATAAAAAATGATTTGCGCAAAGATAATTTGTATTTATTATCGAATACATATTGATAAAATCTCAATAATTTCTTTTTTTCTATCTGATTCACGCTAGTCGGACTGCTCATAACACTGGTCAAGCAAGAAAATAACAAAACTTTGAACGTTTTAATGACCGGTTTAAAATTCATTGCTAATACTTCATTATTTTTTGCACATGGCTGTCCATTGCGCTGTGTTTTGTGCCTTCTCCTATAAATATCTAACGGTCAGCGACCAAAGAGCTCACCCGCACATGTCAAGCTTATATGCGCCGCGGGGAGAAAAGGATGTGGAGCTAAGATCGCCGAGCACGAATGAGATGGCAACTTGGAAAGGGAGAAGGAAACACGTCGGGCATTTTCTAGGAAATGCAACGTGCGACATGTTTCCTTCTCTCTTTCCAAGCAGCCATCACATTCGTGCTCGGCGATCTATTACCAAAGGATTTAATTATTCCTGCAGAATCATCTCCCCTTTTCATTCGAACTATACTTCGTTTCACCTTCGGTCCGAGCGCGGCCGATGTTATCAGCCGAAGGGCCAATCCAACAGCGCAAAAATCACAACGTCATGGCGTGCTCTCAGGGCTTGATAGGACTAGCCAGCGTAGGAGCACGCGCAGAGAAACGGCGAATACCCGCTGGTCCTACCAACTGCAGAGAGCACGCCCATGACGTTGTGCCTCTTCGCTGTTTGATTGGCCCTTCGGCTCATAACATCGGCCGCGCTTGGACCGAAGCTGAAACGAAGTATACACTCAGGCGTGCGGGCGTGCGGATTATAACAACGGTTCCCTTAAATTGAGACGGCTTCCCCCGTCCACTCCGCATGAACTCGCCCTGACGTCATCTCTAGTTCTATCGCAAGCCACCAGTCAAGCGCCCCTCGGAAAAAAACGCGCGCTCGCGTGGAGCTATTAACTCCCGCGGTGACAGTACGTACCTGTGCACGTAGCGAACGTAGCTACGTCCGCCGCTTGGAGACTGTTTACTGTGTATCAAAGATTTCGAACGAGAGCTGGCGTGTCCTGTGCGCTTTCACTTCGGCGGAAAGGCACGCGGCTCGTTGGGCTCGTCTCTCGCCTGTTCTCGGCTGCTGGCCGCCATGTTTTATGATGAATACGTTCAGCCGTGTTTCGCGGAAGGCAGACACGGTGTATCGTGTTAAAGTTTACATGGCACCTCATGTGTAGACGAATAACACACATCGCTGCGTGTAAATAAAGCGCATGTTTTAACGTGCCCAATGGAACAACGGTTTACACGTCTGGGCGTGTTATTTTTGCTAACAGTGTATGCGGAGAGCAAGTCGTCTGCTTATTGCGCAGGAGTTGTGGTGACATCAAAACGACGCCGAGCTCTGATTGGCTTTGAATGAAAGGATAGTGATAATACCTCCATGCTAGATGGCTTGAGTTCTACCCACAACGTTTTACGATCCGCCAACAAGAGCTCGGCGTTCTGACATTTTCGCAACCCTTGTGCAAGAAGCAGACAAACTTGCGCTCCGCATAGCTCTGATCTGATCTCGCTCTCTTGCTCGCGCAAGTTACGCGCTCGCGGCTTTGTTAGCATTGTAGTATACTCAAACTTGGCAGACATACTCCAAAAACTATTCCCCAAAACAAATTCTTTGATACATCGATTTTAGAGCCAAAATACAGTTACTTCGATATATTTATTTTTGTAACGGGACATTCCTAAGACTTCCGCGAAAACGTTGATAGTCTGAAAAACAAAAAAAAAATATAGGTATATATAGCTAAGTACATTTTTTCTCGAACGGTGGCCGGTGCGGAGGATGCAGTTTGGGGCGAATGCAAATGGCAGGCGTTGTATTTCTTTCTTAATGCCAGTTTATGCACTTCCTCTTACCTCAAACTTTTAATACATTCGTAACTACCATAACAAACGCCGCTTTAAAAACAAAAACAAAAAAAAACAGTGTTGTTTTAATGACCCATATAGGTGCTGGAGACCAACGACGGCCACATTTCAGAAAGAACGTCTGCCCAAAATTAACTCTGTTTTGCGTTAGGTGTGTCTCAATTTGAGACACACTCACCAAAAGAAAGTGTTCTGAGAGGAGCTTATCCAGCTATTCCTTCAAGTGACCATTCTTCAAACCTCATTTGCTTCGTCTTGTTAATTTTATTTTTCATTTTTATAATGTTTGCTGAATATGATATATACCAGACAACTAGGCTTTCCTTATGTAGGTACGGCAGTGCCGCGGGTGCATATTACAAATTGTGAAACCCCTTGCACCAAAAAGAAGGTTTTCAGTTTATCATAGAAAACCAACAGTTCATCGTTTACAACAAATGTGACGATATCTTCAAGCCTTATGAGAAGGTCATCGAGCGAGACGTCTCACATGTATATCACTGCTGAAATACAAATAATTTTTTTAATTAACTCAATACAAAGTTACAGACAATAGAAAGTACCGGGCATGCGCGAGACAACCGAACCCTGTTTTTTGCACCGCAAAAATAAACTAGACATCGCGGAGACCTCAAACTCCGTCAGAACGTATCCCCAGCCGTTCGAGCAAGATGCAAAAGTTTCAACACTTACCAATACCGGAATAAAAAGTTAGAAGTGAAAAACTGTTTTCGTCTATCAAAGGATGCTGTCCGTGAGAAGCAGCAGACGAGATGCCGCTGTTTGCGACCGCATCTCACAGATGGCGCCACTTGCTCTCGAGGTTACCCGCGCTCCCTCGCTTGTCTAACACGAACGACTGGCGGCAAAGTTACAATACCTGACAAAAGTATCCTATCCTTGTCCCCAACTTTATCGGTTGTTAATAGAAGGACACAAAGCTAAATAAAGAATCTGAAATCGTAGTCACTCGTTTTTCCTTTCTTGCATGAAAAGGCATCCCGATAAATACCGAAGCAGATGTCGTCTGCTTTTGTTTTCACGAACGCCGAGAGTCATCTACGCGCACCTGCATTGATTGCTTATGTTGAGCTTTATTTTATTACCATTATTTTATAACGCATAAGAAACACCAACTGGGGTTTCTTATGCGGCAGTTGACGCGCAAACAACGGAGTCAGGTCGTACAGTGGTACCCTGAACTGGGGAGCTTTAAAAAGATCAAGCACAAGTTCTTCTTGGAGTTCTTCGTAGAGACGCTGATCTGGACGTGTTCCCGGCACTTTGCAGAACAAAGTAGCGTCAAGAACAAAACGCACGTCGTCCACGTTTCTCCTCAAAAGGAAGAGCTCCCTTTAGACATCGTCGGTGCCTTCAAGACAGATGCCCATTTGTTTTTGCGAAGAGCCGCACGGTTGTTCGGTGTATTCAAGCTCAGTGTGCTCGAAGCTATCCGCAAGATTCGCCCGTGCAAGCTTGACCTGATTCATGAGTTGTTGCCCGGTGACTACGAGTAGTGACTGGACTTTTGCCCTGACGAGCCCCTGAGGACTGCGCATGATGCATCACATCTGCACTTTCTGCTGTTTGGTGATGAGGCGACATTTCATGCTGGAGAGGCAGGTCAACACCCAGAACTCCCTCTATTAGGGTTCGACTGATCAACACTGGACGCTCTAGAGGGCTTTGCTGTCGCCGAGAGTAACAGTCTGGTGCGGAATCTGGAGAGAGGGCGTCGTTGGCCCCTTTTTGTTCAACGGCAACGTATCTGGCGACACCTACCTGCAGAGGATGCAGGATGAGGTTCTTCCCGAGTTTGAAGCACTGCATATGCAGAGGGACATAAGCTTTTTTGGTGGAAATGGAGCGTCGCCCCGGTGGGCGGCAAGTGTTAGGCACTTACTGGGCACCATATTCCCTTAATGCTGGATGGGCCGGGGATCGCCGAACATGACGTGGCCACACTGATCGCCAGACTTCACAATACGCGACTTTTTCGTTTGGGTGCTTGTGAAGTCACAGGTGTCCGCATCACCACACTCGACACCTTAAAGCAGCGCATCGAGGCAGCGTTCGCTCTCATCACGGTGGAGATGCCAGCTGTGGCATTCGGAGAGTACGAGGCCAGGCTTGGCCTTTGTACTCGGCGCCTAGGAGGCCACGTCGAAGTCCTGGTTCCGACTGAAGTAGAGCCGTAAGGCCCGGCCTAGAACTGATCTGACAACAGTCTACGGAACGAACTTACACATTCCCGTCAAGTGTACGGTTTATTCATTTTTATACTCTGACAAAGGCCCTTTTCAGGGCTGCCAAATACTGTCGTCGCGGAACCTGGCCACTCTTGTCGCGGCTGCTTCTCGAGCCTCTGAATCCCCCTGCAAAGAAGATTCTTTGTATGCGCCCTATTTTCAACTCAAATATCGCTCCCTTTATTACCTTCATCTTATGCAGTCGAGTGTCGCACACCATGTTTAACCTGTAAATCAGTGAAAGACTCGTGCCACAACAACAACAATGCCGAGGCAGCTGGTGAAGCAACAAAACATCTTTATTCTTGATAAACAAAGGCGTTATACAAATGCACAATTTAGCGAGCCTAACCTGGGCTAAAAAAGTACAACAACAACAACCTGGAATTGTGCCCATACCCAGCGAAGAGAAACAATACCACGGTATTGTGCCGCAAACCGCCAGACCGAACCGAAAATAACAAAAACCTTCGCCGATGGAGGCGCTATTTAAGAGATGCGGTCGCAAACAGCTCCATTCCGTCTGCAGCTTCTCACGGACGAGTGCTCTGATAGAGGAAAACAGTTTTTTTTTTTTTTACTTTTTATTTTTGTAATAGTAAGTGTTAAAATTGTGGCATCTTTCTCGGACGGCTGGGGTTACGTTCTGATCGAGATTGAGCTCTCCGCGATGTATAGTTTATTTTTGCGGTGCGAAAAACGGGGTTTGGCTTTTTCGCGGACATCCTGTATCTCTATATACTATCTCGATTCATGTGTTTTGAGAAACCATCCAGCCTAGAGCGCAGACGCTACTGATGGGGCCACACAGCTTCCCATGGGAGTGAGTGAATGGTTTTTCAATCTAGATGCATCCACGCTAGAAACTTCAAATGCTGCTAGTAGGCTTATGCGGAGGGCAAGTTCGTCTGCTTCTTGCGCAGGGGGTAGCGGTGACGTCAGAACGCCGATCCCCGATTGGCTGATCGTGACCCCCCTATCTGAGCATCGTCTGCTCCTTTGCAACGTAGTCTGCTCGCAACGTCGTCTGCGTCTGTCTTACCTTTCCTGCGACTTTCGAAAGCGCAGAGGCCAGATTCACAAAACCATCTTACGCCAAAAGAGTGCGTAAGACAAAACGTGAGAACGAATTCGTATTCACGAAACGAAATTATCGTAAGTTTTACTCAAGTTACGACGGAATCCTACGACGATCAACTCAGCATGGCCGACAGCGTCGCTCAGTTACTCGGTCGCGACGATCAACGGACGTTTATTTTTGTACGTGCTCTTCTCACGCGTCCCGACTACAAGCAGCAAGAAAAAAAGTAAAAAGTTCTTGAAATAAACCACGACGAACAAGAACGCTGGATCCACAAACACCCGGGAAATGCCCCAACGGCCACAATTATACCGACCCCGAGTAAGCGAGCTCGGCAGATAGGCCTAGCAGGCACAGCGGTGCTCCGACGGTCCTTGGCCAAGACCGTCTGCCCACGACCGGCTGGCGTGCTGAAAGGAACATGCCCGCGCGACCCTTGTGAACCCTTCAATCTCTTCCTCTTGCCATCTCCTTGTTTTCCGAGGCAGCGGTGACTCTCGCCGGTGAAAAAGCGGTGAATCTCCGACAGACGCAGGAAAGGTAAAGCAGCCATCGCTTTGACTAGCAGACGTAAAGCAGACGATGTTAACTGCGCCGACCCGCCGACGCCGTTAAAGAGTGAGGAGTCTCGCCGCACACGAAAGGAGGGAAAAAGTATTTGGGAGGGAACTTGCGGACACTAACACGCTCAATCTCGGTTCTTAGCAAACAAACCTCGGCGCCTCGGGACACCTCACATGTGAGTCCTTTGACTTCTCTCCTTGATGCGCGTCTGCTAGTTGTTAAAACAACGTACCGCTCGATTTATTTCGTCTGCCCTCTCTGAAAGGCGAAGTTGAGCTCGCTCGTAAAGACCTGCACTTCCGAAAGTCGCAGGAAAGGTAAGACAGACGCAGACGATGTTGCGAGCAGACGACGTTGCAAAGGAGCAGACGACGCTCAGATATGGGGGTCGCGATCAGCCAATCAGGGCTCGGCGTTATGACGTCACCACTACTTCCTTTTTCATGCGCAGAAGACGAAAATGAGCCCACTTGCGAGGCGTATAGGCTTGCTCCTAAAACAATTCTGAAATCTGTCCTAAGCCGTATTTTTCAGATCCTCGAAGCTGCAATGAATACAGCGTGGGCTAACGAGAGCAGAGAGGTGCTACTGGTGGGGACTCGTCAGTGGGGAATTTCCATTGGCCTAAGAGGACGGTTTTTCAATTCAGACGCATCCACGCTAGAAACTTCAAACGCTGTCAGTAGGCATGTAAGTTTGCTCCCAAAACAATGCTGAAATGTATCGGAAGCCGTATTTTTCAGATTCTTCAAGCAGGAACAAACAATGCGTATATTAACGAGAGGAAAACGGTGCTACTCGATAGTGAAGACTTCACCTGGGAGTAACTGGACCGTTTTTCAATCCAGACGCATCCAAGCTCTGAACATAAAACGTTGTTAGCAGGCATTTCGCTTTGCTACTAAAACCATGCCGAAATCTATCGGAAGCCGTATTTTTCAGATCCTCCAAGCAGGAACGAACACTGCATGTGTTAACTAGAACAGAGATGTGTTACTCGTCAGTGAAGGCTTCCCGTGGCAGTAATTGGACGGTTCTTTAACCCAGACGCATCCAAAACAACGCTGAAATCTATCGAAAACCCCATTTTTCAGATTCTCCAAACCGAAACGAACGCTGCGTGTGTTGACGAGAACAGAGAGGTATTACTCGTCAGTGAAGGCTTCCCGTGGTGTGACTGGACAGTTTTTCTATCCAGACGCAACCAAGCTAAAAACTTGAAACACTGTTAGTAGACACATGACTTCTATCCTAAGACAACGCTAAAATCGGTCGAAAGTCGTATTTTTCAGAACCTCTAAGCAGGAACGAACATTGCGTGTGTTTACGAGAGCAGAGAGGTGATACTCGTCAGTGAAGGCTTCCCGTCGGAGTGACTGGATGGTTCTTGAATTCAGACGCATCCAAGCTAGAAACTTCAAGTGCTGCTAATCGGCATATGGCTTGGCTCCTGAAACAACGCTGAAATCTATCGAAAGCCGTATTTTTTCAGACCTTCCTATCAAGAACGGACACTGCGTGTGTTAACGAGAACAGAGAGGTGATAATCATCAGTGACTTTGCTCCTGAAACAACACTAAAATTTATCGAAACCGTATTTTTCAGATCCTCAAGGCAGGAACGGACATTGCATGTGTTAACGAGAACAGAGAAGTGCTACGGGTCTGTGAAAGCTTCCCGTGGAAATGACTTGAACTTTTTTTTACTCCAGACGCTTCCATGCTAGTGACTTCAAATGCTGTTAGTCAACATATGGCTTTACTCCATAGACAATGCTGAAATCTATCGGAAGCCGTATTTTCAGATCCTGCAACCAGGAACGAACACTGCGTGTGTTAATGAGAACAGAGAGGTGTTACTCGTCAGTGGAGGCTTCCCGTGTGAGTGTCTGGACGGTTTTTCAATCCAGACGCAACATAGCTGAAAACTTGAAACGCTGTTAGTGGGCATGTCGCTTTGCTGCTAAAACAATAATGAAATCTGTCAAAAGCCGTATTTTTCAGATCTTCCAAGCAGGAACGAACACAGCCTGTGTTAGCGAGAGCAGAGAGGTGTTACTCGTCAGTGAAGGCTTCCCGTGGGAGTGACTGGACGGTTCTTGAATCCAGAGGTATCCAAGCTAGAAACTTCAAATGTTATTGGTCGGCATATGACTTTGCTCCTGAAACAACGCTGAAATCTATCGAAAACCCCATTTTTCAGATTCTCCAAACCGAAACGAACGCTGCGTGTGTTGACGAGAACAGAGAGGTATTACTCGTCAGTGAAGGCTTCCCGTGGGAGTGACTGGACAGTTTTTCTATCCAGACGCAACCAAGCTAAAAACTTGAAACACTGTTAGTAGACACATGACTTCTATCCTAAGACAACGCTAAAATCGGTCGAAAGTCGTATTTTTCAGAACCTCTAAGCAGGAACGAACATTGCGTGTGTTTACGAGAGCAGAGAGGTGATACTCGTCAGTGAAGGCTTCCCGTCGGAGTGACTGGATGGTTCTTGAATTCAGACGCATCCAAGCTAGAAACTTCAAGTGCTGCTAATCGGCATATGGCTTGGCTCCTGAAACAACGCTGAAATCTATCGAAAGCCGTATTTTTTCAGACCTTCCTATCAAGAACGGACACTGCGTGTGTTAACGAGAACAGAGAGGTGATAATCATCAGTGAAGGCTTCGCGTGGGCGTGACTGGACGGTTCTTGATTCCACACGCATTCAAGCTATAAACTTTAAATGTTGTTAGTCGGCATATAGCTTTGCTCCTGAAACAACGCTGAAACCTATCGAAAACCGTATTTTTCAAACCCTCCAAGCAGAAACAGGACACTGCGTGTGTTAATGAAGACGTAGAGGTGCTACTCCCTCGTCAGTGAAGGCTCCCGTGGGAGTGACGACGGGTTTCTCAATCAGATGCATCCAAGCTAGTAACTTCAATAGCTGTTAGTCTGCCTATGGCTTTGCTCCTAAGACAATGCTGAAAACTGTCGAAAGCCGTATTTTTCAGATCCTCCAAGAAGGAACGGACACTGCGTGTGTTATCGAGGAGCAGAGATCTGCTACCCGTCTGTGTCTTCCCAACTGCCCTTGGCTGGCCGCAGTCTTTCCAACGAAGCCCGGCCCGCGGCCCGAAGCCCGCTTCCAGACACCAGCTGCTAGCAATGCAAAAAGAAGTTTGCATAAAAAAAAACAGCGCCGCCACGCGCTTCAAAGGCGCAAATGAAGATACCAGAAAGAACAAGAGAAACCTCCTCTTAGAGCTGGTTCTGTCGCCAATTTTAGTAATTTAACATTGTCATCACCAGTATTACCATTCGTTGTCCAATGCCTCATGTCTAGTTAACCATAGGTCTGTTCGATCGCCTGAAATGACTGAACTAGCTTAGCAACGCAGGAACTGGCGCATTCAATTCATCCGGAAGTTGCACAGTAGCTGCACTGGCGCGTTCGATTCATACCAGTTCTGAATTCGTTCAGACTATACTTCGTTTCAGCTTCCGTCCGAGCGCAGCCAAAGCTACGTGTGGCCGGAGCCAATCACACGCCGGCAATAGGTCACGCGATCTCGCCTGCACTTTTGTATCACTCCGCTGCGCCGCTGGTCGTCCGCGCCGCCCGTGCTCGCCGAGTATTTCGTCTGCTACTGGTGTATCAACAGTATCGTCTGCTACAGGTTTAAAAAGTGCCCTTTCACGTTCTGAAATTTAGTCAGAGGGGATGTCAGTACGTAGGCTGGCCGCTGGCGTCTGTGTCCGAGCTTTCCACCTGTCCGGTATTTCGGCATAGTTTCGAGATGTAAGTACACATTGCAAGGTGCCCGATGACCCGGCCGTTGATGTTTCCCAGGGCTCCAGGCGCAGTCCTTTCCCCCAGCTTCTCGGCGCTCAATCTGATCGGCAGGTAAATGGGTGCCCCAATTTCACCGCGTATCAGTGAATTGTAGTGGCCCGGACGCTTTTCTAGTTTACAACGCATCCGCGGTACGACGCGGCCGGATTCTCCTGCCGAATTTGAAAGTAGACATTCATCACGACCTCTCGCGTCTGACGCCCAAACGTGCCTTTGCGAAAGGACGTTTTGAAGCGACCCGGTGAGGAAAGCAGCGAAGCACGTACATGATTTGGCCATTACGGGAACGAAATCACACAGAAAAACCGAGCGCTGCAGCCGTGTTGCCAGAGGATGTGCGTGTTTTCACCAAACCACATGCATTTACATTATTAATAAAAACATAAACTTCAGATATTTAATTCGTTTAGTTGCAAATCATTCTCTGCAGTACAAATCTGGAATATTGTCCAATGTTTACGTACAAAACAGTTATTTAAAAAAGTATTACTTTTGCGGACTACATTGTGGTGCGTAAGAATGCTCTTCTCGAAGTTGCGAACCCTCCCTCAGCCTTTGGCTGCGCTCGGACGGAAGCTGAAACGAAGTATAGTGACGCAAAACTATCGAAAAATTGACTATGAATACTATCGATAGTTTTAGAGCGCAGCTCTTAGGCGCCCGTTTCCGGCTTGAGCGGCGTCGGCGTAACCGCGCGGTGCATTATGGGAAATGTCCCATAATGCACCGCGCGAGCCCCCCCCCCCCCCCCGGGGTCACGTGACCCCCCCAAGTCACGTGACCCGCCAAGGTCACGTAACCCCCCCCCCCCGAAGGTCACGTGACCCCCCCCCCCCCGAGGTCACGTGACCCCCCCCCCCGGAGGAGATTGAAGAATGAGGGGAGGAGGAGGAGGAGGAGGGGTATACCCTCCCCTGAGTACCCTTCCCTCCTCCTCCTCAAGAGCTGCGCTCCAATTCGGCGTTACAGGGAGTTGTAAACGGCTTTCACTTTTTTTCCACAACTATTGATAGTGTCGATAACTATCGATAGTGGGATATGGATAATACTATCGATAGTTGAGTATAGAGAGTCGAACTTTGATAGAGCAATCGATAGTTGACTATCGATAGTACCATCGATAGTATTATTTATAGTTGACTATCGTTAGTACTAGCTATAGTGCAATCAATATTACTATCTATAGTACTAACTATAGTTGGCTTTTAGTCGACTATCGATACTATCGAAGGTGCGCTTTCATAAAACAATCGAGTGTTAGGAAAATTGAAGCTCTTGGACTTGCAGACAACGTGTGGTTTCGGGAGAAACATGAAATGTAAAAGAAAGAAAATATAAAGTTGCATCCTCATACAATTATTTCAAAGATAAGACAGAAATGGCGGTTTGCTAGTCTTTCAGCGCACATGTTTTGTATATTCACTGGAGTCCAGATATCAGGCTTCACAATTTAGTTTGCCCGCATATGTAAAACTATTCAGTATATTCCGTATTTTTTGTTTGTCTAGGAAAAACACCCTTTGAAGACATTTAGCATTAGGGTTTCCACAAGTTTGCTTCATGCTTGTTTCCCTTATTATTCAATTGACACATATCCATTTTCATAGCCTTGACCACTGGCAGGTGAAAGCAAGCACTTTGCTGGGGATCATGTTTTTTGTTTTTTTTTTTCCAATGACCATTTATTGCGAATTTCCGAAAAAAAAAATAGCTGTTAACGAAATCACTTAGGCTTGCACACCTAACTGTGTTTGGAGATTTCTGTCCGGCTTTGTTTTTCTTGTACCCCTTCTCCAGACAAAAAGCATACACCAAGAAAAGATAGTTACTGATGCTTATAGGTTTTGTCCATTCTACAAATACAAGAAGTTTTGGAACTTATAACGTTAACTGGATAAAAAAATAAATGATAAAAGCTAAATTTATTGTGATCCAAGCAACGATGTTGTTGGCAATGAAGCATTATATCAGTGAAAAAGGTTGTGGATCTAAAAGTTAATATTGCTTCCTTCCTTTCTCGTAACCTCTTGGTTTCGGAAACACGGCACACACATTTTATCAGGGTAAATTAATGTCTCCATACTTTCGCATTTGGTCAAAATATCTAGCATTATATTCAAGCAGGATTCCGGATTTGTGAAGCACATATATAGTTACTTATAACGGGCGATAGACATATCCATTTTTTTATTGAGCTCATCAAGTCACACTGCGGAAAGCAATCTAAAACAGCAAAAAACCTTCAACAACCTATCAAGTTGATATATTTTTTCGTCAATTTTCAATAGTATACAACATATATTTTAATAGCTTATTGGCACTAGTTTCAAAAGTGAATTTCTACCGTTTTGTGATTGTTTTTCAATAAATTTTAGATTGTTCCTCGATAATTATGCGGAAGTCCCTAATTGTAGTTGCGTTTTTTCCTGAGCTATACGACATTTCCTTAACTTTCGTCGTCCGTCACCTAATGAAATCAAATCGATGGCATTACGATAGTTGGAAGCCGATAGTTTCTAGATATCCGACTATAAACGGTTTCACGGTAGTCGACCATTGAAAGTATGCTATCGCGTTTTACGATAGTCGATTATTGATAGTTTTACGACAGTCGACTATCGATTGTGTAGTATCGATGGTAGTAGCGACATTTTTACGATAGTCGACTATTGATGGCACTATCCATAGTTTTTTTCACTATTGATAGTTAAATTGGGCTTCCAAAATCGATAGTATCGAGAGTACTATCGGTAGTCTTGCATCACTAATTCAAACCCAGTTCCTCAAGACCTTGCACCGGCTCGGAGGTCAGTTCAGCATCCGTGCAGAAGCAGACGACGAGAGCAGACGTCACTCATGGTTCCATTTCTCAAAGTTCTTGCTTAAGTGTCTGCCATGTTTAACAATAATGCCGAGACGGAGGTTACATTTCCTCTCATTGATGAAAATAATGTTCTCCTTGTGGACGGGAAAAAAATTTCCTAACAGAGAGTAACTCTATATATAATGCCAGCTCAACATAAAATAAGGATTAGAGAGAGAGAGAGAGAGAGAGAGAGAAAAGGCATACACACCACTGGTGTGTATGCCATTGATAAGAATTGGCTCGAACATGATATTCTGAAATCGTCTTACGAACCTGCTCGCGCCGGTTTTGCACCCGGTTGTGTGTTGAAAGATCGGCTCACGTAACTTGTTCCTTTCTAATGCTAGGTGATACTATGTCGATGTTCTTTTTAAAGGATACAGTATAAGTATTACACACTTTACAGCCCCCACCTTTAGTATATATGTTTAATGCAGGCTGACGGCTGCAATATATTGTAGAGGTCTGCGATTCAGTACGTTGGTAGCTGAAAATAATGCTGCGTGCTATGTCCACTGGTACCTGTGGTCACCCACTGACTGGCCTGGTAAATACGCCGAGAATCGGCATTTATGGCAGTTCTACGCGGAATTTCTTGAGAATCAAAATGAACGCTTTATTTTTTCATAATATTTTTAGTTTGAAGTTCAGTGCTGATGTTATATCTTCTTTGTAATCTTGTTTTCAATATCCTTAAAATTGGGCTCTTCCCCGCTAGATTGGAAATGCGCGAATGTGGTCCCCGTCCAAATATTTTGCCCAAAGAATTTTGTTAAAAAAACTATAAACCCATCTCACTGACAAGTGTGGGCTGCAAAACCATAGAAAATATAATATACACAAATATAATGAAATATCTAGCCTAACAAACTTATTTAGCCCGTCTCAGCACGGTTTCCGCACTGGTTGTTCTTGCATCACGATGTTGCTTCAGTTCTCTCATGATATTTCCCAGTCTTTTGGCAATAATACAGTAGTCGACTGCGCATTCTTTTTTTTTTTGTTCCAGAAAAGCTTTCGACCTGGTTCCACATGCTCTCCTCATGCCGTACCTTTATGCACTTTACATAGGTGCGTCAATTTTTAATGGGATAGGAGATTACTTCGTCTAAGAAAAACCAGTCCTTGTTGATTAATGGCGTACAATCCACTTAAGTAAAAAATAACATCTGGTGTCCCGCACGGGTTGGTTTTTGGACCATTCCTTTTTTTAATATTTGGCCAAATATTTGAGAGTTAATTCTTCGTCTGATTTAAGATGGCATGAACGCGTAGATTATATTTCAGCGAAAGCCTTCGAGTTTTATTAAGCGGAATATTACACCTGCCCTTTCTTCTTTGAAAGATACCTTGTATTTCTCTCATGTGGGGTCTGTTCTAAATTATACAAGTTCAATTTGAAATCCTTTCAGACAGAACTTGAATAGACGGATTGAAAAATTTCAGAACTGCTAGATTTGTTGTCGGTGATTATGGTTTTAGAGCCAGCATAACTGGGATTAAAACATCACTGCGTTGGCGTCCTCTTAGTCAAAAACGAAAATGCCTCCGTCTGAAGCTCTTACATACACTGTAAGAAATAACTGTAAGAAAACAAAAACACATTGCCTGCTCTCTTGCTACAAATTGTCTGTTTTCGTCTGTTTCATTGTTTCCGTAACTTTTGTCAGAAAAAATGATCTCTTCGATTCTTGTTCTCTCTGTAAAATGACTGAATTTCTGTTGCCCAGCTTTGTAGAAAAACAATTTCTGTTTATAAAAATAACAGAGCTTTCGTAAAAAAAAAAGGATTTCTGTTCTAAAAGTTTTGAACTGAAAAACTGAGAACCTAAAAAAAAAGAACGACGTTTACAATTCCCTGTAATGCCGAATCAGAGCGCAGCTCTTGAGGAGGAGGAGGAGAGGGTACTGAGAGGAAGGTATCCTCTCCTCCCCCTCGCCTCCTTTTCCCTCCTCCTCTCCTTCTCCTCCTCCGCTCCTCCTTCTCCCTCTCCTCCTCCTCCCCCTTCCTCCGTCCCCCCCTGGTGACGTCACTTGTGATCCTCGTGACGTCACTCGTGACCCTAGTGACCTTCGTGACATCACTTGTGACCCTTGTGACGTCACTCTTGACCTTCGTCAAGGCCTTCACGAGTGACCTTCGTGACTTCACTCGTGTCCTTCGGGACGTCACGTGTGACGTCATTATGGGAAACGTCTCATAATGCAACGCGCGGTTACGCCGACGGCGACGGCGACGCCGCTCAAGCCGGAAATGGGCGCCTAAGAGCTGCGCTCTAAAAAAGACTACGGGATAGCGAGTTGGGCGCAGCCAATGTGTGCGTCCTACTCGAATGTGTTTGACCCTTGAACGGCACAACCCAAGCTTCGGCGCTGCGCCGGTGGTGCCTGGAAATTCCATCAGAGCTACTTTCGTTGGCTCGACACGAGCCACGCGAGGATGTTCGCTGCTCGCAGCAAGAGCAAGCTGCTTGCGCACGCGTCCGTGTAGTATGACCGCAGCGTCATGCTCCCTGCTAACTTGCTTCGTATTCTTTTAATTTTTTTATACGCGTTGTGACGTTTGTGTGTATGAACAGTATGGCAGAAACCATGTGATATTCGAGACAGAAGAACAAAGGGGAACCCAAGACGGCTGCTGACGCCTAAGTGAAGTCAATTACTCGGAAGACTTTTATATATCAACAGCCAGCGCTCGCCGTGTGTTCCTTCTAGTGTGTGTGCCGCAGGGATTGCCCAAATGCAGGTCTACCAGCTCCCGCATTCACCGAACAATCTAATTAAATGCAGTAACATTATCATTGGGGACTTTTAGCAAAAACCGTTACCGTGTTCCGCGTACCGCAAGACCGGAGCATTTGAAGCATGCTTTTAGGAGCGAGCACCGTGTTCACAGTATCAACCAGGCACGTGCATAAAAGTATGCTTCAAAGGCTCCAGTAGTGCGGTACGCCGAACACCGGTAAGGGTTTGCTAAAAGTCCTTTTTGAAAAGTCAGATTTTGCAAGAAGCCAGGATCTCGTTCAGCGCGTCTATTGAATGATCATCCCGTGTGTCAGGACTCAGGAGCGTAAAATAGAAGTTAACATTTCGTGCACGAAAGAGCTGTGGAGCTTGATTGACGTCAGTTATCAGAACAACGCAGATGTCCTTGTGAAAAACCGAGGGCGCATGAGTCCTCCAAACTAGGGCATATTGAAAAATTCATAAAAAAAAACTGCGCAAGTTAGGAGGAAGTGTGACGCTGTGGTCATGCTCCACTGAAGGCTCTGTTGTACTCCGACGTAACGCGCGTGCCAGCGAACTCTGGCCGAAGTCGGCTACGTCACGTCATTCACGCCGCGCGCGCCAAAAATTCGCCCTGCGGCCCTGGCGGCTCCCGCGGCGAGCGTCCGTGGGCCGCGAGTGATGCGCATGCGCAGAATCTGACTACGCGGGCGCGTTTCCTACGAGAGTGCGCCATTTCTGGCACCTTTTCGCTTCAGACAGCAGACGAGAATTCTTGTGCTTCCTGAGCGCCATTTCGAGCGATGATGTGGACGTATCTTGCTCGACGAAAACTCGTGCTTGCACTGTTGGTGCACGTCCAAGTCGGGCCCGCTCGTCGTTCGCCAGCCGCCGCTTGCGCGCACGCATTCCTTCATCTCTACACATTTCCTTTGGAGCACATTGCATTTTCTTTGCAATTTATATTAGCAGAGCTCTGCATATCCACGGATTATCCGTGGATATCCGCAGATATCCGCAGTAAACTGGCGGATGCGGATAAAAGTTAGGCGGATTTTGGCGGCTTGCGGATCGGATGCGGATGTCAGGGGCTGCGGATGCGGATATCCGCGGATCCGGAACTAAATTTTGCCCGGTGGCATTCAGTCTGTCGACTGACGTTTCATTTACAGATCGTTTCGTCGACATGCGACGTTTGATCGAAAGGCTTTTCGTGTTCGTTTCATCGAAAAACCTGAGACGTTTCGTCGCACACAACCCTGCTATTTCGTAACAAACCTTTTGCGTCTCGCCTGGATTACAGGGGCGAGTGGGACATGGTTTGGTTAAGCACGCCTTAGTGAATCGCGCGCTAGCTTTTAGCGGCTTAGTGAAGAAATACGTTGTCGACAAAACGTCGCAGGGGCATGTGCCCACAAAATGTACAGCGTCGACAAACCGTGTGTTCATGAAATTATGTCCGTGATACGTTGACCACGAAACGTATTTCCACAAAACGCGTTTCGAAGAAACGATAGGGATCCTAAGAAGGATCCGATTCTTACTGAAGATCGCTTCAGTTAGGGCATTTCATCTCGTCAAAAATGCTATCTATAGAAGAAGTAAAGAATGCAGGGCATCAATCGTCCCGAGAAAGCTAGTTCTTTGGCAGGGAAAGAGCGGAAAACTTTCTCGGGAAAAGAAAACCTCAAACGAACAAGTCACAAGAAAGTAGAAGAAACCTCCCCCTCTCCGCAGAGAGTGGTGTGGTCATGATACCAAAAACAAAAGAAGTGCTTCGACAGCAAACGCAACCCTAAAAAAAAAAAAAAAAAAAAAAAAAAATTAAATATATATATTTGGGCGCTTGCAGGCCGCGATCTTTCTCGTACAACACGTTAGTCGTTCCGATCAGGCCTTGGACTCTGACTTGGCGGTGCATCTGCCCCCTGGCTGACACGAAACACCGTGAGACTCGAGGCGGCCGCATACGCTCGGTAACATCACAGAAAGGATTTTATCTTCCTGCCATTGTTTCTCCTCCTCTCTTTCCGAACTTTGTTTTTTTAATTTTTTGACCTTTTTTCTCAGGCATTCAGACTTCAAGGGAGAGTTAAGGGGCCACAGGTGAAAGTTTCAGATTCCGCGTGGGGCGGGGAAGAACGCGGTCGGCGTGATTTCCGCTGATTTTGCTAGTCTAAATGTAATCGTAACCTCTGGGGGTTAGCAAGAACATCGACATGGTTCCACATTTTGCGGATGCGGTTTGGATACGGATACAAAGTATGCGGATGCGGATCGGATACGGATACAATAATGTAAAACGTTTGTGGATGCGGTTCGGACGCGGATACAAAGTCTGCGGATGCGGATCGGATGCGGATACTCAAACTGTTATCCGCGCAGGGCTCTATATATAAGCACAAGTGGATAGCGCAAAGTCGATGCCCGCACTCACGCAGCCCTCAACTACCACGACGCATTATCCCTAGCCAAGAAACTCCTTGCGTATTCGCTCTCTCTTTTTATCCGGCCACGACCGCCACGTTAACCACGAAAGGTGAGTGGAGCGTGTTTATATAAAGCTTCCCCTTTAAAGCGATTACAAAACATGGTCGCGTCTGCTGCAGCAACGGAACACAGTACTGCAGTAAGCACAGACGTGATGTGCGGCGCAACGAAATAGCATACCTGTGGGGAGACCGCACAGCTCCCGAATGGCCTCCCAAGCATTGCCTTTCCTGTCCGTGTCACTGTACTCAAGCTTCCTCGTGTCTTAGACACACGGGTGAAAACGAATTCCCTCGATCAGGTTCTCGACGACCTATTCCGATTCTTCAAACATGACGCCACACGGAGTGGTGCTCCCGTCGTCTGCTATTGTTCGTATTCGCCGCGCTTCCCGCGCGAGGGTTGCCGGGAGCCAGCGCGTGATGTATCCTGGTCCGGCGCCGCTGTCGCGGCCGGCGCGGAATACGGCATGCTCCATTTTGGCACCGAGGATGTCACGCACCGCCGAACGCCGCCGGTCCCGCCGGTTACACCACGACGCCGAAGTATAGGGTGTCGGGTTTACGCCGACGTGACGTCGTTGTGACGCGCTCGCAAGCGCGCACGCGTTACGGAGTTAGTTTATTTTTCTTTTTTTTTTCTGCCACCGACTGAAGTGTTTTGTATGCTGTTGTGGTATTTGCTGTGATGTGCTATGTCTACTGCGACTGACTGTTTGGCTTGTCTCGAAGCAATCACTAACGAGCAGAAGTCCATATCATGCTCAGTTTTCAAAAACGGTTATCATTTCGGCCAGTCATGTGCTGGAATTGCAGAAAGTTCCTATGCAGCCATGGGACCAGCGAAACGTGAGAAATGGCGGTGCAAAACTTGTCGCACACAGGAAAATAGAAGCGCCACTCAAAGTGGAGCTACTTCTTCGCAGAACGCGTCGCAGGGAAACGCGCCGACAGTAACGGCCCAACTGCAGGCATTTGGACTAAAACTGGATGTTCGGTTGGGTTTGAAATCAAGTGTTGACACTCTCCTGACGCTTCCCGCGAAAGTCGACGAGTTATTGAGCCTAAAACCCACTGTGGAGAGGCTAGAAGCCCACATACAAGAGCTCGAGAGTAAAGTCGGTGAAATATCACAGAAATACAACTCTTTCCTAGAGGGTGCAGCTGCAAGGGAAAGCAAAATTAGAGAGCTAGAATTGCAGCACAGTGAATTGCGAGCCACTGTAACCTGCCAAACTAAGACGACTCAGTCTCTCCGAGAGGAGATCAATAGTGGAGAACAATACAGTCGCCGTGCAAACTTGGAGATTCACGGGATGCCTTTTTTAGCAGGTGAAAATCTCAGACAGTCCGTCAGCGACTTGGCAGCTAATCTTGCATTATCTAACTTTCAAACTACCGATATTCTTGCCGTACATCGCCTTCCCGTCAAACCGGGATTGACCCCGGTAGTATTAATCAAGTTCAACTCAACGGAGACAAGGGATCGCTGGCTCGGTGCACGTGGAAAGTTGCGGGGTCTTGCCGAAGGGGCTGAGGCCCAAAAGCTCTATTTCAACGAGAACCTTACGAAGCAAAACAGACAACTGTTTTGGATGGTCAGGGAAAGAGCAAGGGAAAAACATTATAAATTCACGTGGATAAAAAACGGGAAGATTTTTGTGAAGAAAGAAGTCTCGTCGCCACTGTTGCGTGTTGACCGCATGGTGGATTTCGACAAAATACTGTAGGTCTTTACATGAATTTTTTGAGTTTTCAAACAGTGCGTTACTGAAAAGGAATTTCGAAGCGTCCTCCAAGTTTTCGTTTAGCTTGTTTCACGTTAACATACGAAGCATTAGAAAGTACTGGGACCAGTTTATGCTTGTAGTCCAAGAATTGGGAGCTGTCATAGATGCGTTCGTTTTGACTGAAGTTAATGTTAATGAGGATGTAATAACTCTCTTTTCAATTCCCGGTTACAGAGGGGGAGGAATTTGTGTTTTTATCAAAGACATCTGGGATGCCGACCAGTCTGCAACAACCGTATCGCACTCCGAGTGCATAAGCCTACAAATTAAACGCCAGGATTTTTCGATTCACTTGATGGCAATCTATCGCCCCCCTTCGAGCAACGCGAACTTGTTTATCAAAGAACTAGATAAAATGCTATCCGTGATTACACCGACAAGTCAACTGTGCTTAGTGGGAGACTTCAATTTAAATACGATGGATTCTTCGCGCCATGTGGTCTGCGATTACCTAAACTTAATGGCAACTTACGGCATCGGCAATGTGATACAGGCACAAACTCGGGAAGAACTCTTAGGTCAAAAATTAGTATCCTCGTGTATCGATCACATAAACCTCCGTATTTTTGAGGGTACCGTAAATGCTGCAGTGATAACAGAAAAGTTGGCGGACCATTATTTTATAGCGTGCCAGATAATCTCAAAAAACAATAAGGAGTGCCACAACAACAATAAAGAAATCACCATAACTGATCAAGCGCAGTTAGATAGCAAAATTAACAACTACGACTGGAATCAACTTTTAACTTCGGTTGAGCCGTCAATGTTGTACGATACGTTTGTTGATCTGTTTTCTAACTTTACATCTACGAGCAAAAAGAAAGTAATAATTAAAAGACGTAAGCCAGATCAGGAATGGATTACGTCAGACATTCTAGTGGCTATACGTTATAAGGATTTTCTATGGAAACGCTGCAAACGGTCCCCAAGCAATTCAGCGCTGAAGGAGAGTTTGAAAAAAATCGCTTTGACACGGCAAAAACCTGGGAGATAGCTAATCGTCTTCGTGGCGGCAAAAAAAGACGCTCAATCGATGAGATGATGGACAAGTCTTTCACGCCTGTGACGCAAAAAACGATTGAGAACTTCAGCGCTTTTTTTGCTCGTACTTCCGGTGCAGCTCAAGATAGTAATAACGTCAGAACTGACACGTTGCAAAATTACAATCTAGCTTCAGCCTTTTTGCCTTCCCTCACTGAAAGTGAGCTCCGAGATTATTTATTTTCTTTTAAACCAACTAAGTCGCCAGGCTTCGATAAAGTGCATATACGGGATCTGCGTAGGAATTATGAAAACCTTAAATATGTACTTTTAGGAATATTGAATGATATCATCGAGACTGGAATTTGGCCGACGGGAATGAAAACGGCTATTGTTAAGCCACTTTACAAGGGAGGGGCAGCGGATGATTTTACCTTCTATCGTCCTATTTCAGTTTTATCGTACATGGCGAATTTACTAGAAAAACACCTTTTGAGGGCAATGACTGGTTTCGTAGAAAGGTTTGGCTTATTGTCTGATCATCAGTATGGGTTTGTTACGGAACGAGGAACCCAAGCGCTTTTAGATAGTTTTGGAGATTTTTTACATACAAGTTTTGAAAATAATGTTTTCATGTGCTGTGTTCTTGGATGTGTCGAAAGCTTTCGACAGTATAAGTCACAAAATTCTTTGCTCCAAACTATACAAGCTGGGTTTTCGAGGTTCATTTTTTTCACTCCTTAAAGATTACATTTCAGGACGTTCTCAGGTTTTGGTTTTTAAAAATAAAAAAGTAGTAGAACGTTTTTAACGGCTGGAGTACCGCAAAGTTCAGTGCTGTCTCCTTTACTTTTTAATTTATATATAAATGATCTCCCTAGTGCTGTTTCACAATGTAAAGTATTTCAATACGCGGACGACACGGTGTTAGTGTCATGTCATGCAGATTACCTTATCGCCAATCAACATCTTCAAAATGATATTACTTGTACAATGGATTGGTTTACTTCGAACCTGATTAAGGTGAATGCGTCAAAGACAAAACTGGTTTGCTTTAAAAATCCACTTAAACGGGTTGAACTCCCACTTTCTGTAGCGCTACATACTTCCAGCTGCATATCTTGTGATTGCGAAATTATTGAATGTGTCATATCTGTAAAATACCTCAGAATATACTTCGATAGTGATTTATCTTCGTGTACACACCTTACGTATTTGTGCAAAAAGTTAAGAAGTGTTTCGTGCTTACTATACAATGTTAAAATGTTTTTGCCTCTCTCTGTTAGGAAAATGATAGCACAGGCTTTGGGATACAGTTATTTACGGTACGGCATAACACTTTTTATGGGATGTTCGTTGTTCTGGCGCGCAAGAGTTAATTCATTATTGAAAAGTATTTTGAAAAGTGTCGCTTTTGGCATGCCAGACGTTTCAAGTGCAAAGATGTTTCAGGAACTTCACATGTCGTCTTTTGAGGGGCTTTTTAGGGAAACCGTCGTGCTGCGCGCGTCATTTCTGGAACTCCAATTTCAAAGCCCCTTATATTCAACAGCGGCCAATGAGGCCATCTCTTCGTTTTGAGGTACCGCGTATTCGAACTCGCTATGGTGAGCGTGTGAGAGTGTATTATGTGCCACATGTATTTAACCGCCTACCAGAATCAATGCTCCTTATAACGTCGAGAAAAAAAAAAACTTAGGAATGCTTTACGGAAGTTAGAGGAATAAAGTCAAATTTTAAAGTGCAATTTTTTTTATTGCTTTTTTATTGTTTTTTTTTCCCTCTTTTTTACATTGCGGTTGCAGTACGTCTAAAGTGTTTGTTTGGTGTGTGTATTTTTTCGGTTTGGGTTTAGACTCGCTGAGGTTTCAGAGAACGAGTGTGCTAAAGATTGTAAATTGTTTTTCAATTAATCTTCTTCATTATCTAATCTATATGATTTCGTCACCTGCCGAGCCAGGTACACAAGCCCTTGAGGCTTATTCCGGCTCGCTATTGTATTTTGAAAATAGTTGTTCTATCAATAAAGCTATGTTCTATGTTCTATGTTCTATGTTCTATACCGGCCGAACCAAATTTTTACGATTCTTCCTTTATAGATTTGTTCCAATTGGCCCACAAAGTATACGTAGCATCGTACACATAGCAGATGTTAGCGAGATCGTTCACTGCTAAGTTTATGGGCAGTGAAAGCTATGTACTGTCTCAAGATCAGTCAGTCACCTGCCCCTCAGTGCCTGATCCATTCTATGCCCGTGACTACCCGGAGAGTATGACCACGTTGTATGCATGCCCCCTATTGTTGATTTTTCCTGTGAGCATGTAGCTTCTACCGCCCTGTCAGCCTAACAGTGAACATACTATAGTCGTTTGCTTGAGAGCTTGGCGAGTCATTTTTAAGTGTGGGACTAAATTTGTTGTGCAAGTGCTTTGGACGTGAGTTTTGTGTGTGCTGTTCGTTGCCCACGAGGCATTACAATTGCCTATGGCATTTTTGTCGTCTTTTTCACATTTCTGCATGAGTATATCATGTCTGTCAGGCTTGTCCCACACTAGAATCAACATATTTCTCTCCAGACGACATCTGAAAGACAAAGTGGAAGTACCTGAGGGACAAGTACGCCAAGGAGGCGGCCAAGGTGGCAGGAACAGAGCGCAGCGGCTGTGGAACCTCGGATGTCTACAAGCCAAAGTGGACCTACTTTGGGAGCTTGCGCTTCCTGACTGTGTCAGTCAGGAAGCCACTGTTTCGCAAAAGTACACTTTTCATATTTCTCATTCGTATGCAACTACACGGTCCTTTTTTTTCAATTATGCAGGTCAGTGGCTACAGGAACATCAGAAAGCCAGTCCAGCACTCAAACTGGAGGTAAGATAGCATGCAATGTATTGCGATGCCTCCTCGTCATTATGTTACTGGGCTTATAGTCACGTTTCCAGGAGTCTTTCACAAGTGCTGTCATATGCGATGAAACTTGCACTCTTCTGGTGAATTATAGGAGTGACTCCATCATGCAGCCAGTCACCTGGATGCACCACAGGTACAACCAAGCCAACTGATGACCAAGATCCCGTGATGATTATTTGCCCGTCTTGACTTTCTTTCTGGTCTTTCAGACTGATGAGCATGGGCTGTAGCTTACAAAAGCTATTTCTTTTTGTTTTCTTGTGTTCCTCTGTACAGTGCTTTCACCTTGTGGCACTTCCTTTGGCGTTACAGCTGTCAACAGCACCACCTTATTCCCCTCCCCCTCCCCCAATTGCTGCTTTTTTGGATAACCCTTATCTCGTAAATGCTGAGTGCACTGGCTAACCACCTAAATCAGGGGTCAGCCCCTGGCACAGTGTGCATGTGCAGTCACTGTGCCGAACAGAAGATTTTTTGGTTCGTGCTTTTTGTAGAAGGAAAGCCATCATAGCTTTCCGATTATGGTTCGGTGTGATATTACTGGTTGATGTTTCACTTCGAACTCAAACCTAGGAATCTCGCAGAAGGAAAAGCTTTAGAGCTTTATCTTAACTATTCCGACAGTGCAGTATACTTCATTTCAGCATAACTTTGAAAATGGTAAGAGCTGCATCCCTCGTGAGGCGATAAGAGCAACAGAGCAAGGTATATAACAGCCCTCCGCAAGATGATTGCAACCTCGGACAGTATGCTGTCGCATGCCTCGCTCTGAGAGTCATTGGCTGGCCGGGCCATTGATTTAACTGTTTAGCAAAGTTATGTTGAAACGGATTCTGATGAGTCTTATCACTCAATTTTCTTGTTGCAAAGACACCGGTAACAAAAGCTCTTCAAACTTGGAGTATTGCGTTATTTGAGGGAGGAGGATTCAAACAACATCTGTATCTTTCAGAAATAAGATCAGACAGACTTCTGGCAAGTCTAAGATATTTATCCAGTGGGGCTTGCTCATCCTTAAGTGGATTATAAGTTGGAGGACTTGTTCGCAGTGTTTTTTGATGATGAGTAAGAGGACGCGTTCAGTTAATTTTCATATTGGCTTCCTATGTTGGGGTTTTCAAATCTAAGGAGTACATTGATGCTCGCTGTGTAAACGGATGTTTTCGAGGATGAAGCATACATAGTCACACATCCTTTTGCAAATGACATTGACGGATAAAGAGCTCTACACCTCTGCGTGACTTTTAATCACTACATTAAACTTGCATGCTTGCATCTTGGCGAGCAATATTGAAATATAAAATGTGTATTGAGAAGGGGCTCAAGTGTTCTGTAGGCTAAGTTTCAGAAATCAGCGCAGTGCTAAAGCATTTAGGCTTAAATAGCCTTTTCTTCATAATTGCAGACACTTTTAAGCGTGTGTCAGCATACCCCCACAGACACACACACACACACACACCTGTTTCCCGTGTGGCCCAACCCCACATTCACTTCGCGTCTCCTCGGCCAGCTGCTTCAAAGGGTTGCTGAGCCCTGATCTAGACTGCTTAGCTTATATTGACAGTGGCAAATGCATTTCCAGGACCCAACATCACCCTTCGAGGTTTCGGCTGCTTTCTTGGCTGCACAGCGTGGAGCAGAGAGTGCGCATCCACCAAGGCCAACCACTGCGGATGTGGAAGAAGTGACCGAGCCCCCTGCTGCACCCCGACGTGTGCCTCTGCCTGTTGGTCTTCAGCCAGTAAAGCGAAAGAGGTCCGTGGATGGTAGAAACACACCAATGAAGCAGGTCCTGAGAGCAGCCGCTGCTAACCTGAGGTTTTCAGACTGCCCTCCAGATCCTCATCTGGCTGAGGCACTGCTATTCAGAGATTCGTGTGCTGCAGCGTGATATGGATCTTAATTGATCACAGCTGTATTGGGCCTGAGTGTTTGCCTTTAAAATGCATGCGCTCATGTTCCCTGACAATGTCTAGGCACTTCAGTTGCAGTCGTTTCTTGGTAGCAGCATGGGTTTAGTCAGCTTGGGTTACTCTTGCCGAGTAACCGAGTAAGAGAACTGAGCACTCTGTCGACTGCTCAGTTCCGTATTGTGTGTCTAATGCTTGCTTTTCTTTGTTTCTTTTTGTGTGTATTTTGCAGCATTTTGGTGTTCAAGTTGCTGCCAAGGTGCTGGGTAGACCGGGAAGCCAAGGGCCGCAGACTACTGCTGAATCACCTGCTGGCGAGAGATGTGCGGCAGATGGCTGACGTCGTCCTCATCAACCCGCATGTAAGTTGTGCATTTTATCCGAAATCCAGTAGAATTGGGTAGGGTCCACTCGCCTTTTTGTGGTGTCTGCAGTCTAAATAGATATTGTTCTTGTTATGAAGTGTCATGTCTTGTGGCACATCGATAGGCCTATTCATAAAGATGGAGTTCCACACAAGAGAGTGGATGCAAGTATGTGCAAGAGTGTGGGCTCCTTTTACAGGAAGCATTCCAAATGCCACAAATTCCGAAATACCGCAATGCTGAAATTATTCTACGTCAGGCGTACCCCAACCTGGGTAGGCCTGATATAGGAATGCAGAGACAAAAAGTCCAAATGCCGAAACGCGGGGAACAGTTGTGTCTCGATTTATAACATAACATATCTGCGAACGATAAAAAGAAAATCTGGAACAGTGCCACAGACTACTCCTAATCAGGGCACGGCCAACACGGCGGCATTATTTTCCAAACTGGTAGTTGTCCTCCCACCATCGCAGCAGGTTGGAAGCATCTTGCGGGAAGGGTGGTTTCAAGGACGCATAGGCATCTCATACTCCTTTGGTGGGCAAGAACGAAAGGGCTGCAAGCTGCGTCACTTTGATGACGATGATCTACATAATTTTTGTAAAACACTACCAGTTCTAGGTGCTGCACTCCTCCATACTGATTGGCACAAGTGGAACAGGAACTGTGCACATCTGACAACGGGAGCAACGACTGAATACAGTTTGATTGGTGCCAATTCGAAATCTGTACTCATGGTTTTCAGATTTAGTGCAAGGCCAAGATCTGCAGCGAAGTTCAGTACTTCTTCGAAGAGCGCCCCGCACTCTATCTGGGTCCGTTGAGTCACGAGGCAGCAAACAAATGGGAACATATGGCCATAAAGATTACCATGCATTTTTTTAACTGCCGGAAGAGCAGCAACAGAGTCTTAAATGTTCCATTTATGAGCCACATCGGAGTGTCATTCAATTTCCTCGAGTTTCTGTCGTTGAAAAAATATTGATAAGAGTTGAGCTCCGCCTGCGCTAGTCGCCCCGCACGAACTCCCAACCAGGGGCGGATTTAGAGGGGGGGTCCGGATGTCCTGACCCCCCTCTTGACTTCTGCATGTGTAAAATTTAGGGCGTGAAACGAGGGAGAGGGGGTTCCTGAACATATGGTACGCTGACCAACAGCTGACCCCCCCTCAGGAAATTCCTGCATCCGCCCCTGCTCCCAACTGTATCCGCCCCTGCTCCCTGTTCTTAACTCGCCCTCGATTATGAGCACATAAACAGTGTACGGCTTGTGTGGGCAGTCCGCTTTCCTGTTCGTATGCAATGACGCGTACATACCAAGCTTGCGATGTAAAAGAAATGTGGCAACAGTCAGTATTGTTCGCTTCTGAATGGTAGCCTCTTTCCAGGCTACCGGAGAGGAGTGATGTCTCCTATTGCCCTGCCGACCTAATGATATAGCAAAAATGTTTTATCATTATGGCAAGTCCTAATGGGATACGTAGTGGAGACAGTTTGTCGAAGAAGCCATCTAGTTGCCTCTTTTATGGCACTAACATGGATGTGGTAAAGCAGTGACACCGGAGGATGCACACGGCAGTTTTCATATTGCAGCTTTGTAGCATAGTAGTAGAGGTGCCGTGAAGGCAGTGTTGGAAAGCAGCAAACGTTTTGTTTCGAACCCAGGCAGAGTTAATAAATTACAAACTTTGCAAATTCGAACCTTAGCAAGCTTTGAAAATTTTCACACCCTTTAAGCTCGAACTTTGGGAGGTTCACAGCATTCCCACATGGGAGTGCTCTTTATGTTCTGCGAGTGGCCAATTGCTGGCCCGTAATTTTTCGGGTACCCAAGGTGTTCACGATACTAGTAGGGAATTAGCTGTTGTATGTTTGTTCTGTTTCAGATAGGATTATACATACTTGATTGAAAAGGGTATTTACACCTTACCAACTTTGCATATTTCTAATTGGATAATTGTTCATGTTTGTTTCATGCAGCCCTTCTTCCTGAATCGAGAAAAGGCCCCAAAGAGGGAATAATTCAAGGCAGATGGGTGTCATATCCACCGTATCCTAGGGGTCCGCAAGATGAGCAAGCTCATCAAGGTCCATGTCAGGAAGAAGCTCGGAGCACAGTGGATTGGTGTCAGACACTGCCTGAAGTTACCACAGACCTACTCGTGCAGCCACTGCACACTCGTGCAGCCACTGCAGGACAAGAGACCACAAGTTGTGGTTGTGCCTGAACTTCATCCGCCACCAATAACCATGGTAAGCTGTGCCAAACTGCATTTAGCTAAAAAAAAAACACAGGGTCTCTTTTGTTATCCCCAAGACGACTTGAAGGCGAAAGCCCAAGCGCCGATGCATTAAAGACAGACACGCGATTTACGAATGCGGTGGTACCCCAAGTGTACACCAAGTAAACAATCTAATCTCGAAGACTGCATAAACATTGTGGCTTCCTGAAATCTGAAATACACTATGGGCAATCTTTATTAAGGCGAAAACCTGATATGTCTCATCGTTCAGTCCTTGAGAAAGAAACACGTCGACAATACGAAAGGTACCGTGCAAGTATTAATATTCCTCCAAAAGGACTTTTAGCCCACGTCCCTCGGCTGGTGTCGAACCAGCAACCTTTCGTTCTGTCGTTCAACGCAGTACCCCTCCGCCCGTGGCGGTACGTAAACGTTTTGGTACCTTTCATATCGTCGACATTTTTTTTTCTCAAGGACTGAACAATGAGACATATAAGATGTTCGCCATAATAAAGATTGCACATAGTGTATTTTGGATTTTAGGGAGCCACAACGTTTATGCAGTCTTCGAGATTAGATTGTTTACTTGATGTACACTATGCAAGGCCACCTGTGGTTTCTTTTTTATGCTTGTCTAAACAAATCATTTGATGCAGTAATCAAACCGTAGTCAGCACCATGAATTCATTGAGTGCATTAGTTATGACAAAGTGTGCCTACTGATTAAAGAAGGATTACGTGTTTTCAGACAAATTAAAAAAACAATCCAAAAATGACTAGCCTAGCCGGTAAAGATCCGTCAGATCGTATTTCTTCAATGAACTTCGATTGTGAAGGTTGTACATGGCCAAAAAATACATTCACTGGGTGACTTTTTTTCCGCAAGACTACTCAAAACAGGCTCTGACTTTCCAAGAAAAGATCTCGCTTCCCTTTTAAAATATTGACCAGTTAAAGAAAAGGGGAATTATTTTGCTAATTTATGCTAAGGACAAATCATTTATCTATTTCTTGGACAGTTAAAAAGCTAAGTAAGCCAAGACCTGAATTTTCCAAAAACTACTAAACTCTGAAAACATGGAACCCTACTTATAAAGGAACACATTTGCTTTTGAGTGACATCCCACACCCTCTCTTCTCTTCCTGCAGCCAGCAAGCCATCGACTGCCCGCCAACGACACAATTCTTGCGGTGCCGGGCCAGCCCGATAGAGTGACTGGGGAAGGTTTGTAACAATATTAGCATAGAGGATGTGATACACAAAGACTGCTGGACAGTACACGGCAGCCCAGTTGCTGTACATTGTTCTGCAGGCCTTGTGTCGCACGTCCTCTATGATGGTAATGTTACTTATTATTCATAGTCAACCACTCTGACAGCACTGGCAAAACCTTCTCAAACAGCCTTTTTAAAGGCCAACCATATCCGTTTTCGAGATGCCCACTCGTGGAAGCTGCCTCCCGTTTCTCGGAAACTTTATAGTTGAAACCATTAAAGAAAAGTGTCCAAATTACCTGGAATACATCACTTTTACTGTTCACTCCCTTTGCAGAACAATCTGCATAGTGGTGGAACCATAGAAATTATAACATCTTTTATGTGGGGATGCTACAAATGTTTTAGGAGCCTTTAAGTTAAGACGCAAAACACAGAAGTTAGAGAGGTACAAAGTTTAACATTTATTACCTTGAAAGCGCAATGTTTCAGCCAAATATGCCATTGAAATATAAAATGTGCCTACAATTTAAACATAGAAACACACTTCACTCATTTTTATCACGCGTCAATCTATTTTGTACCGAATAGAGCAGCGTGTCGGCTGCCCCGGGACAAGTTTTTGTGCAGTCTGCAGTCTGTCTAGTCTCCAAGAAATGCTGGCACTTCCATCATTACATGCACCGAACAATCAAGGGAAAGTAAACAAACGAGAAAGTAACTGCATGGAAAGGTCTTTATTCCGTGCTGGTCTTTGAGGGAAGAAGGAGGGGGGGGGGGGGCGGCACAAAGTTTTCGTTTGCAAGCGGGGATCACAATGACGTCGCGGCAAGGCTTGTAGCAGAACGTGCATGCCTGTTCGTTTGCGGGTGCAAGCACCATGTCTACCAAAATGGAGTTCCGGTTCATTTGTTTTGCGGCAAACATTTCTCGCACTGCTAACTTTTAGTCAAGGCAACAAATTCTTGGCCACAGTGTGTACACCCATGATGCTCAATAAAGATGGATCTCCATTGTGATAAACAACTCCTATCCACCAAGCAGGAGACACGTTCTCTAGCAGTCAGGCTCTGCCGAGAGCCTCGGGCCCGTACCTGCAAAATACACACAAAAAGAAACAAAGAAAAGCAAGCATTAGACACAAAATACAGAACTGAGCAGTCGACACAGTGCTCAGTTCTCTTACTCGGTTACTCGGCCAGAGTAACCCAAGCTGACTAAACCCGTGCTGCTACCAAGAAACGGCTGCAACTGAAGTGCCTAGACATTGTCAGGGAACATGAGCGCATGCATTTTAAGGCAAACACTCAGGCCCAATACAGCTGTGATCAAGTAAGATCCCTGTCGCACTGCAGCACAGGAATCTCCGAACAGCACAGTACCTCGGCGAGATAAGGAATGAGCACAAAGAAAAAAAACTGATCTGAAACTGTCGACACGACGCCCACAAGGAAGCTCGCAATGCCTTTGCACACGTGCAGAACAAACATCATACCTAACTTACCTGCAAGCACCCTCAGACCCACAACCAAGACATGCGGTTAGAAAAGCAAGCATGCCATGTGGCTCAAGACAGCTGTGAGCGAGGAACACCCCTAACGCCTTCAGCAACCAGCCAAACCAAGGAGCACAGTGCCCCGGCCAGCTGGTGTTATGCAGTGAAAAGAAAACATCTTGGGCAGCAAGCAACAGATGCTGCATACAGTGCATGCACAAGACTTATCATGCAGTGAAAGCAGGTTGAATGTATGACAATCGGAACATGCACTCCGAGCAAACGCCTGTTAGTAAGAAAGGAGAGGACAGAATATTTAGCACAACGTGGACCTCCTCAAACTGTGTCAGGGTGGGATCCGAAACCCACACTGGTGTTGCTGCAGAAAGTAAGTGCACCTCACTCGGGGCTCACATGGAACATAATTACAACCCTGGCTGGCTTCGGAAGTGTTAGCTAAATATTAACCGCTCCGGCTTCGCAAGTGTTAGCTAAAGGGTATTTGACGGAGCATGTGGATATATCTCTCCGTGTACTGTAAGGACCATACGCTGAATACACAGTTTTATTGATCTGAGGATGCTATATGCAGTTAACGGGAAAGATGGTATGCCTATGGCCTATGACAAAGCTCGGCTTCTGATAAAGATCCTTGAAATTTGTGATTTAGGTGGAATATGGAAGAACGCTTTATCGTTGCAGACCGCATAGCCTCCCTCCTGCAGAGATAGTGTTGTCGGCGCTCGTAGTCTCCTTGGTCAGCAGTGGAGCAACGAGACTGGAGATGCTCAAACCTTGAAAATACACAAACACAACTGGCTACATGCACTATTGAACAGATGGGACTCAGGAAAGCATCTATACACACATGAACTGTTGATATACAGCACTAGAACAAAGAGTGCAAAAAAAAAAAGAAGACCAATTCTTATACATCGTTACATGCACTGAAAAGGCTTGCACCTGCACAAATACTATAAAGGACTATTTGCAATAGCTCGATACTTGACGAATTTCTCAAAGCGACCCGTTCCATCGGGCAGAAGCTTCTGGGACCAATTCACGAAAATTCAGTCGTTTGCGTTAGATGTGACAAAAGTAGCGAACCCTGATTGTGATTATTCACCTGTACAAAGCATGCCAGACAGCTAGTGTAGCGAGTATACCTGCGGTGTTCAGTGCAAGCAGCCTTTAAACCCACCTGATAGTACCTATGGTAGTACACACCGCTAAAGGCAAAGACAGCGCTTGTTTTTGTCTCACACGCGATCGCGAGAGCAGCGGGAAGCAAAGTACCTTCATGTAGTCAGCTAAGCGTTTAGACGTTAGTATTACAAGACCAAACCTTGTGAATTTGCCGTCTCGCGAAAGTACAGTACCTTATTTCACTGAGATGGTGCGCGCTTCACGTTTATATTTATGCGGTGGTACATATGATGAACAATATACTAAACATACCAAATAAAAGATAGCATAACTTACTTGGTTCTTGACATACAGAAGGACTCGAAGAAGTCCCGGCCGTCGGGGTCCTGGTACATCTGTCGCACAGTGGTGGCGTACTCGCCGAGCGTCTTTCTAGACCTCAACATCGTGCGGATGGCCCTTCGCTTCTTCTTGATACTCAAGTACTGCTCACATGCAGCCGCGAAAGCAGTCAGCCGAGTCATGTTGACGGTTCTTGCATTGCTGACGTGCTACCTTACCACACAAAGGTTCATTAGCTCAGGAATCCCAGCTTCGTGCGTGGGATCCACACGAAACGCCATCACGAAAGCAAAGGAAGGAAGACGGCGCCGATGTCGCCGACGGCGCAACCAGCGCAGCGATCCCACAGATTAATTTTCATTGGACACTCGCTCGGGGCCAAAGCTGCATTTCGATTGGTCGTCACTTCACCGCCAGAGTGCGCTCGTGCCTGCGTGCGCGCGTGCGCGCTCGCCCGAAGCTGGCACCGTCCAAACCAAACCGCACGGTTCTGACTCAGGAAGCGCGCCCGGAAACAGCAAAAACGTCACGAAATACGTCATCCGGGCGCGCACGACCTACAGCTGCAAAAAGAAGCGTTGGTTTGGATCGCGCTTAAAGGCTCTGTTGTACTCCGACGTAACGCGCGCGCAAGCGAACGCTGGCCGAAGTCGGCTACGTCACGTCAGTCACGCCGCACGCGTCGAAAATTCGCCGGCCCTGGCGGCTCCCGCGGCGCTCGTCGGTGGGCGGCCGGCGCGGCGCATGCGCAGAATCTGACTACGAGGGCACGTTTCCTGCGAGAGTGCGCCACTTCCGGTTCCTTTTCGTTTCAAAAAGCAGAAGAAAATTCTCGCGCTTCTTGAGCGCCAAGTTCGAGCGATGGCGTGGACGTACCTTGCACGACGAAAACTCGCGCTTGCACTGTTGGTGCACCGCCTGCGCCGCAAGCGTAGGTGGTCAATATACATACGGTACATCTTTGACAAGCGCACGGTCTACGGTACTCAAGCTTCCTCGTGTCCTAGACACACGGGTGAGGACGAATTCCCTCGATCAGCTTCTCGACGACCGAGTCCGATTCTTCAAAAATGACGCCCCACGGAGTGGTGCTCCCGTCGTCTGCTATTGCTCGTATTCGCCGCGCTTCCCGCGCGAGGGCTGCCGGGAGCCAGCGCGTGATGCATCCTGGTCCGGCGTCGCTGGCGCGGCCGGCGCGGAATACGGCATGCTCCATTTTGGCGTCGAGGCGGCCAGGCTGCGTCGAACGCCGCCGGTCGCGTCGGTTACGCCACGACGCCGGAGTAGAGAGCGCTGGGTTTTAGCCGACGTGACGTCGCTGTGACGCGCTCGCACGCGCGCACGCGTTACGTCGGAGTATAACAGAGCCTTTAAAGCGCGTAACACATGTACGACGAAACCGTCCGATCCGACGTCCGATCAGGCAATACGACGGTCGGAGGCGAGGGTGTTCAACGCTCTCCGGTGCTGCGAAAACCCTCGCCTTCCAAGGTCATTCCGGCAGTCCGCACGTCGGATCGGACGGTTTCGTCGTACATGTGTTTCGCGCTTAACGCACGCGCAAGACACGCGCGCAAGCAGCCTGCTCCTGCTGCGAGCGGCGATCTTCCACTCGTGGCTCGTGTCGAGCCAACGGAAGTGACTGTGACGGAACTTGTAGCGCACTGCAGGCGCCGCGCCGAAGCTTGGGTTTGTGCTGGACGAGGGTCAAACTAAAGTCACTGGATCATGGGAAAGTAACGCCAAGCTCCCCGTATGGTCGCCATCTTGGTCCGTGAAATGAGCGATTTCTCCTTGATCCCTCCGTTCTTGGAGAGCCGATCTAAATTCGCTGGTGACGGGTAGCTTTATGGAGACGTTTCTTGTATACCAAGATTTTGCTATCCACACACCGGTGAAACAAGCGTACATCTTTGTACCACCACCACATGCTGTGTCGGTGCTTGGAGGCACTGAAAAATAAGTTTATTGTTTTGAAATACGCAAAAAGAACAATATAATTATAAGAGATCCGTGGAGATAGGCATGATTGGTAAGTTGATTGCATACACAGTGCCAAAGACGCTTATATTGGCGAGGAACGCTTCCAGTACGATGATGCTCCATGGTGATCTTGATGCGACTGGTTTAGAACGACCCTGGGGAAGCTGAAGATTTGAATGGACCAAGATGGCGATTTCCATGGAAACGTAGACAAATTAGCCAATCGCCTTGCGGGGTTTTTGTCGTCTGTTTGTTAGTATTCGTTTGTGTCCGGCTAGCAAGTAGGAAAGGCAATGGCGCTACTTTCCCAGGATCCAGTGACTTTAGGTCAAACTAGAGTGCCTCAATGTCCTTTTGTTTAGGGTGATGCCATCGTTTGTAGAATCCGATGCCGACAGCACGCGCTCACAGGGAAAATACAAAGAAATTGCAGGAAACAAAATGTCGCCGTAGCACAGTCAGCGCCACGAGCGCGTGCAGGGACACGCTCTTTCACGCGCTTCAGAACAAAAAAATAAAAATAACCGTTCGAAACAAAATGGCCAGGTGTCATCACCCCAAGCAAAGCGCACATAAAGGCACCCTAGGTCAAACACATCGGTGTAGGATCAGGACGCACATCCTCGCAGCGCCCTACTCTCCTACCCGCAAGTTTCTCAGTTTCCAGTGGGCTCAAAGAAGAGCAGCATGTGTCGTCGGACACGCGCTCTGCTGTCCGGATTTTATTCGAACCAGATAGTGCAATACCATGTATTGCGAATGGGGCTGGGCACTTCATCGGTTATCCTACCGGTTAATCAATTAATGCATTGATCGCGATATATTTTATCGGTTAATCGGTTAAATCTAGTCTAACAAAATAAAAGTTAGTCTTCAACACTCTCACCACGCAGACGTGCACGAGCACACCTCTATGAAGGTAAACCTTAGGTGAGAGTTTGACATAAAGTATACTTTGGGGCGAAATTTCTAAGTTGACAAGGTTATTCATGTCCAACCCGGTTCAACGCCGTGCCGGTGTCCATTTAACGCAGCAGAAACTATTGCCAACAATCAAGGCAGTTCGCTATTGCCGGAGGATATCAACGGACCTCTGTGCATCTGCGGTTGAATTAATGATGTGTGAGTATGGGTTAGTGTTGTGCCTGTTACAGAAAAAAGTAACGAAAAAGCGCTACTCCTTACCTTAAAAAAAAAAAAAGCTAAGGCGTTACAGAGCTCCGTTACCATTCTGCGAATGTAATGAAATACCGTTGTCGTTATTTGCCATGACTAACGGACGTACTTTTACATTAGTTGGGCGTACTTTGTGTTTCTCTGTGAGTATATGACAGCTGTTTATGATAAACCGCCTCTATAAACTTCGGCAAAATACACTTGTTCGGATCGATGTTTCGTTATTGATTCGTTCTGTGCAGCGCCGGAGCATCACAGCAGAGGAGTAAGGTTCAGATCACATTTATATTTTGCGAACTCACACAAACACCACCTCGGCGGCAGGGATTCTGAAAGATGGTGACGTCTTTCTGGTGTCGTTCGCCGTTCAATGCCGAGAAAACCTATCGACTTGTTAGCTGGCTTCTGCAGGATGTGCAATGTATATCCTCGAACACGTGACGCTTCGAGAGCGCGATTCAGGCAACTGTAACGTATATCCTCAACACGTTTAGCTAGACCATCTTGTTTGCCTGGCCTCGGCAGGATGTCTAATGTAGATTTTCGGACACGTGAGGCTTCGCGAGCGCGATTTGGAGAATTGAACCTTGCCCATAGCACTTGCCTGGGAAGAAGAAACCACTGTGAAAAGAACGATCGGATGCGCGCCAGGTAACGGACGCTAAATAGACCTCTTCATGTATTTAAAGTTAATCTGGTTAAATAAACGTTATTTTATTCCTTCACAAACCAACGTCGCATTTCCAATTAACGACACCTCAGCACCCGGCCACCGCTGACACTTGTTTTGGTGCAAAGCCTGAGTACATCAACGCTTCCAAACTTAAAGTTTATTCTTTCTATTGTTCACATAAGGAGAGTTTGTTTTGAAGAGAAGAACGAGACCAGCTGGAGTAGCTGGGGACGTTGAGGCAAAATCCTTCAAGCGGCAGGATACTGCTGCATTTTGAACGGATCTCTCATTCCAGCTGGACGGCTGCTCAGGGTACGGCGACGGTAATCTTAGCAGCTTCTATTAAGACTGCACCAAGGACGCTTAAAAGCTCGCGCAGCAATAGTTTCGCGCCTTTTGGGCCCGGTCTCGAGAACGTTAAAAATGTCTTCCGAAGGAGTTTCAAATGACGCCGCTTAATTCGCAGCTTTGTTGAGATTTCTTTGCCACTTCTACATAGTGTACAGAATAAAAATTATTTTGTTTTCAAACAATCAAGCTGCCATTTTTAATGAAACGTAATGAATAATGGGAAACGCAATTTGATAGGAGATACCGTAAGATATTAACGACGTTACTTTACTCGTTAGTCATTTTAGATTCTAACGAGTATGTTAGTACGTTATTAAAAAAAAACTGAGGCGTTACCAGTAACGTCGTAACTTGTGACGCGTTAGTTTCAACACTGGTTTGGGTGTCTTTTGGCTTTTCTCAGCTACACTTCAAGGTTGATTTCAAATTTGAAATTTTACATTGTGCCGTTGATCACATATTCAGCAAAGGCAAACAATATAATTTTTACATTTTTTTAACTTCATGCACGAGAATGAACAAAACCGATTAAATCAAATAAACGGTGATGATTAATCGGGTTAACATTTTTAATCGGCGCCCAGCCCTAATTGCGAACAAATATTCCTTCATAAAATAATTTTTTTTTTTGCTATAACCTCGTTCACTGATGTAATGTTTTTTTTTTTTTTTCCTTTTGCAGGAATGAGGAACGCTCTGTATTATTACAGTGATCTGTCTTTGTTTATCCTGTTTATTCACCAAAACTTTTTGGGATGTGGGAATAACTGAAGCTCCGTTTTCTTACAGATAACGGTACGTTTTGTAATGTGTTTAGTTAAGAGCGACGTTTTTATGAGCGCAGCTCTTAGGCGCCCGTTTCCAACTTGAGCGGCGTCGGCGTCACCGTCGCTGCCGGCGTCGGCGTAACCGCGCGTTGCATTATGGGTAAATCTTCCCCGCTAAATTTAGCGGGAAATGTTCCCCGCTAAATTTAGCGGAAAAATTTTGCCGCTAAATTTAGCTAAAAAAATCTCTGCTAAATTTACCGAAAAAAATTCCTCGCTACATTTCACGGTAAATTTTTCCCGCTAAACTTAGCGGGAAATTTTCCCCGCTAAATTTAGCTGAAAAAGTTTCCCGCTATTTTTAGCGGAAAAAATTCCCCGCTCAATTTAGCGGAAAAATATCCCCGCGAAATTTAGCGGAAAACTTTCCCCGCCAAATAAAGCGAAAAACTTTTCCCGCTAAATTTAGCGGAAAAATATTTTCCAGCTAAACATAAAGGGCAACTCCGGTCCATAGTTTTGATTTTGGGATTATGACTGTTTTTAGCGCAGCCAGCGTCCCTGAATTGCAAGGTGTAATTTGTTTCTCGTTATCATGATAGTTTTAAAGATATCGACGCCTCAAAGTTCTGTTTGGGGCGCGGCCGACAAAACGGGAACTAGCCGCTCGAGGCCCCGGCAACTCTGGAAATCGTGGACATGACGTCAACATCGTTCTCGTTCAACGAGTACGCATTCCAAGCGGCGCCTACCTCTGTTGCGCTAGCCGTCTAAAGATAGAAGGTAAGCTGATTTTGTTTTAATTCTGTATACGTGGTAGTTATCCAGCATATGTAGCAAGGGTTAGTGCGTATACCCAAAAGCTAGAGACTGGGAAACCCGTCAACTCGTTCGGTGCCGCACACGGCGGCCGCCGCTGTGGGTGCACCAGTGTTGCGGAATGGGCACCCCCATTCCATTCCAATTCCAATCCGGGGAATTAGAGTTTCCGATAATTCCATTCCTTTCAACTCCTAGGAATGGGAACACTGGGCCCATTCCCACTCCTGGAATGGCTGAATCGTTCCATTCCATTCCTCTAATTCCTAAACGTAAAAAAAGGCACTTGATAGCTACATTGTGTTGCAGGGTTTGGCAGAAATGCTCAAAAATGTACTTGGAAATACAAATACTGGGACAGATAAAAATAGTAGCTAAAATACTGATACTCAAATATTTCTGTAAAAATGCATCGCGATACGTATCGGAAATACATTTTAAAAAGAGGCAAAAAGTCTTTGGAAATACAAATACATGAATACAATTTAGGGAGGGCAGAAATACGAATACTGATAATGCAATACATTTTTCAAATTTATTTGAGACGTCAACTGAGATGTGGCTTTAAGTATGAAGTGGAAGTTTTTTATCTCAAAATTACTATCCCGCAGGCTTGGTAGTTCGCCTTGAAGGTAGTGTTTCCGGACGGAGAGGAGTCTTCAATGGGTTCAAAAAAACGCTCCGTCAAGGATTGACCGCGGTCCCTTCCCTGGAACCCTGTCTGTCTGACGAGTGATGCGAAAAGACTTCGACCTCTAATTATATTTCATAATAACATCACCACCATCCCCTGTCCAATAAGGGCGCCCCTGTCAACACGGATCACATGACGTCACGGTGGAATGAACCAGTATTTTTGTATCTGTAGGTGTTGCCTTGAACATGAAACTTTTCCCACGCTGCTGTAAGAAAGGACAATACGTACTTTCCTTGTAGGTGACCTCGTTGAAGATCATGTAGGCAGTTGCATTTGGAATTTTCGAGAATAGTGGACCACCTGAAGCATCCTGGAGCACATGTCTTATATTTTGTTACGGTTGAAAAATCGATACAGTGGCATCTCTGTTGTGACGGTCCTTCGTGCCGACCCTCCGCCTCCAACGCATGAATGGCAGTCCTCAAGTTTTGCCTAGCATCATCCAAACAGAGACTTCGTGGATTGCGACCTGAGATGGCCGTCACAGGTGCGAGCTCTCCGAGAAACAGCGCGCTCGAGACGAGTCGCAGGTGTACGAAGTCTGGGTCGGCACAGCGAGGCCAAGTCTTGCCTCGTTCCTGGTTATCGGATCACCAGAGCAGCGGGTCACGTTCACGTCGACTGATGACGTACCGTTGAGCAGTGCAATACTACAGGCCCAGACGCATTCGGATATGTGTTGAATTTCACTGCTTCAGTCATCCTTCTATTTCAAGTCAACCCTCGCCAGAGTCGTGTTGAGCGGACTGTGACTCAGCTACTCGGCCACAGGCCAAGTAACACTTCCTTTGATTTCCTATTTATCAAGGCTCTAACTAACTAGAAGCGGGCATTGAATGCCAGTAAACAATGACTCATGCAATCCCTACCCAGGGACCTGCGGTAGAAGATGCTCTTTCTTATTTACATTAATGACTTAATACTAAATATCTCCTCTTCCATCTGCCTCTTTGCTGACAATTGCGTAATCTATCGAAAAATTACTGACATATCTGACACTTGCCTTTTACAATCTGACCTTAATCTGATAACACTATGGTGTAACCAGTGGCTAATGGAACTAAACACTGACAAATGCAAATCAATGAGAATATCACGTTCTCAAAATGTGTGTCATACCTACCATCTTAACAGTAAACCTCTCGCTACAGTGTCTATTTATAAATATCTTGGAGTTCATATAACGTCTAACCTTTCTTGGAAGATACATGTCGAATACGTAGTTAACAGTGCTAACCGCATGTTAGGGTACTTGAAAAGAAATTTCTTTCTCGCTCCGTCTTCATTAAAACTAACCATGTACAAAACGCTAATTCGTCCAAAATTGGAATACGCTGCAGCTGTATGTAACCCTGCTCACTCGTCACTAATTACCATACTTGAATCCATTCAAAACCGCTCAGCCCGTTTCATTCTGTCAAACTATCACCGCACAGCCAGCGTCACTACAATGAAAAACACGTTAGGTTTGCCATCCCTTATTCATCGCCGTAAAATATTTCGTTTGTGTCTTTTTCATGAAATATTCCACCAAAATGCTGTCCTTCGTAAAAAACTAATTAACCCACCATCCTACATCTCCGCTCGCATTGATCATAGTCATAAGGTCGGCATACCAAATTTCAAAACATCGTTATTTCAATATTCTTTCATGCCTCAAACATCCTTGGATTGGAACCACCTTCCCGCCTCGACTGCCAACATCACTGATATTGTCCTGTTTAAGAATGTTCTTACTAATATGTGCACATTGTAAATATTTATAGCTCACTCCCCTCTTCAATGTATTTACCTTGAGGGTATTTGAAATAAATAAATAAATAAATAAATAAATAAACTCCTGGTACGCTACCTGTTTCAAGTCCCGACTGCGCAACATTTCTCAGAAGAGAAAAATAATTTGTAAAATTGGAAGGAACCTTGCTCAGCATAGTAACAATGCACCAATATCTCTTTGACCCTAATGCCCTCGGGAAACAAAAGCAAAAAAAAAAAAAGGGATTCGGACTTGTATTTTGTTTTTCGGGGGGGGGGGGGGGTTATTTCTCAAGAAGTGTAACGAAATGCATTTCATCCTGATTGTATCGCGATAAAAAGAAACATTCCACATATGTATTTGATACAGGAATAGAGATACTGGTGAACAAATGTATTGCGATACAGAAATACAGATACGAAATGTATTGCTGAAATACGATACTGCCCAACCTTGTTGTGTTGCCGGCATAAGCAGCTAAGCTGACATTATCAAACGCATAGACAATTGCAAAAAAAAAAAAACTAAATGCCTCAAAAAATCACTAATTTTACTAAGCTCACGGTGCTGGATTGTCTGGGGTGACTCGTAGCGTCCGCAGCGGTTCATCGCAAGGTGAAACAACGTATGCAGAGACTAAAGTCAAAGGAAATGAACGGGAATCCGCTAGCTTGCTTGTAACCTTAACCCACCTGAATGTAAAAAATATAACACAGAAAACAAGCATCGGAACTAAGACCAAGTAAAAGGCGGACTTACACGTAAAAATGCAGTATAAAAAACAAGCGTCGGAGCAAAGCGCAAGAGGAGAAGAGAGAAGGGAATCTCGCTTTGTTTTGATGCCGAAGCAAACCCAGATTTCGCACTTCAAAGGAGTGCGCGCGAATGAACGTGGAAGACAGCAGTGTTGACCACCTGCTAAACAACGCTCCTCGAACTATGAGAAAACAATAACTGATCATCTTTCGGCGGCGCGCGAGATCGGAGCTCTGCGAGTTATGAGTCGCCCCGCGCTCCCAGATCTCAGTCTTTGCGCGCGAGTGCTTTCTCCATGCCGCCAAAAAAAAAAAAAAAAAAAGCAAGACAAGAAGGACGGTGAGGAGCCGTGCATGGCGGTTTCTTTCTATGCCGCACCCTTCGTTTCTTTAGCTTGGTGCTTGGTGTCTTGTTTCGCTCTCGTGTAACACCAGTGAAGCCCGTCGCCAGCGCGTCCGTGAAAGGCGCCACCGCCGACCCCCCCCCCCTCTTCTCCCCCCTCTGCTCTTTGCTTTGACGCTTGTTTTTAGTATTCATTTTATTTCTGAACACCTCACTCGGTATAGCTGAACGTAACCCCCCCCCCCCCCAAAGGAAGAAAAAATATATAATAATAAATAAAAAAATATAAAGAACCGGGCCCATTCCATTCCTGGCAAAAGGCACCTAATTCCATTCCCATTCCATTTACTTCAACGTTGCCGCCATTCCATTCCCATTCCATTCCGGGGTCGCGAAAGTGCGGAATGATTCCGGAATCATTCCAACTCCGGAGTGGCAACTCCGCAACACTGGCGTACACTATGCCGTACTCGTCACTTGTTTACCCGCAAGCTAGCGACTGGAAAACGAGTGAACTCGTTCGGTGCCGTACTCAGCGGCTGTCGCCGTGTGTGCTCTCTCCTGTACTCGTCGCTAGGCCTAAATTGTCATCGGGGCTCCGTGGATGGAGCGGCGTTGCCCCACGCCGCGCTGCCAGTGACGTACAGTACTGGGGGCCCTCTCGTTTTCGCGCTGCGGGTCAGTCCCAGACACGAAGCTTTGAAGCTCTCCGGCGCGGGCCGCGGCGCCCGAACAGACGTGTGCTGGGCTGTACACGTCTGTTTTTTCGTTCTTTTTTCCTCAGGCGCGTAAAATTTGAATTTGTAAGCTACGACACTAATTTACCACATAAGTGCGTCTAGGTGGTGAATCTAATTTGTAAAATAAAATAAAAAATAAAAAAAAAACTTGCCGCACTAAAAGAAAAAGAAAAAGAAAGTTCATCAGGCAGACATTTCTTCTCAAAGCTAGCAAACCTTTATGTGGGTGATAGAGGAAAACAGAGAACGTTAGCAAGGTGAGGAGAACGCTTTCTTTCCCTTCCACATTCCCACTCCCACCCACAACAATTTTTTTATTAGAATACATAGGATTTTAAAAGTTTTCCTTGGTAAATTTTGACTAAGGCAAGTGTTTTTGTTTTTTTTGGGGCATTTTTAAATATTATATTTACCTCCAGCCGAACTTGGGTAAATTAGTGTTGTAACTTACAAATCCGAACTTTCGCGATTTTTTTAAGTCCTTTATGGTATCCACAAGTGCAATGTTAATTAATACTGCTGCGTAACGGGTTTGACCGATTGGGAGGCGAATGTTTATATCGCATGATCGAGCTTCAAGCGCGCCGGCTGTTCGCTAGTAGTCGTTACGGACCTGTGTACTACGCACGAGATTGCGTAGTAAACAAGCAGTGACGCAAAGCGGAACATTCTGTTTTCCTTTTCATTATAAACTTCAGTGATTGCAGCTAGTTAGTGGTTGTACTCTACATGCCCACCCTTCCCCATTCAACGGACATTCAATGGAGCGTGAATGCTCCATTGAATGTCCGAGGCTTTCCAAAGTCCACTCGTCGAACTGCGTTCACCCACACCTTCTCCAATTTCTGATCCGTTGGAAACTTATGAAAAAGCACCTCCGGGTTGCGCAGCGGGTTTGAGCAGCCCACAGCGCTACAAGTTGTACTCGGCATCTTACAAAGAACAGCTGGGCAGTCTTGGGCGCACCGAGTTGCTCGCTAAAACGAGTATTGGAGTCCTCACAAGCAAATAAACAAAAGGCTATTTCGAAGCTACACGGGCTACAGATAAAAGCAACGGCTAAACACGCAATCGCAAGCCGAAGTAGCGGTGGTAACGTCACAAAGAAGCGCGCGCAACGGGTGCGCCCGTCCGGACCGGAGGAAAAAAAAGAGAACGATACTGACGTCACGGCCCAATGTTGCTTTAGCGATCGGCAACCCGCTGGCCGCCCCCTAAGGAGCAGCGGCTCGCGGCGGGTCGCATTTTTATTATCGGCATTAGTTGAGAATGCGGCGTCGCCCGGACGTAAATGTTTGGCTGGGGTCGTATTTTGTGCCAGTACAGCGATACCAGTAATTTATTTCATTTTGAGTTTTGGCCGGAGTTGCCCTTTAACGCAGGAATTTCCCCGCTATATTTAGCGCAAAAAGTTCCCCCCTAAATTTAGCGGAAAAAAATCCCTGCTAAATTTGGCGGAAAATTTTCCCCTAAATGGGAGGCGAGCAGGAGAGGAGGAGGGGCATAGCCTCATCTCCGTACCCTCCCCTCCTCTCCTCAAGAGCTGCGCTCTAATCCGGCGTTACAGGGAGTTGTAAACGGCTTTCATTTTTTATTGTAACACAACTCTTTGTTTTTTTTTACCAATAATACAAGTACCTTTAGACTGCTTATTTACTAAAAACGTGTGTACTTGACGAGTAAAATAAGCCTTGTTTTTTAACCGATAGGCTTGTTTGTATTCTAATCCAACAGAACCGTTTCTCTACCTTGACTAAACTTTTACGGATATTTCTTGTTATACTACAAATATGTTTTGCAGTGTAGCATATTTTACAATAGTACTGGTATCTGCAGGTCGGTATCCATTTTAGAGCCCGCCTATGTATCAAAGAAATAAGCAAAACGAAGAATCTATAGGTCACATGCAGGACAGATACTTTCAAGTGTTCTTTTTGCCCGCGATTCATCAAAAAATGGAATAAGCTGCCGTGCGACAATGTAAAAATGACTTTGCCGTAGCTTTCTTTTTTTTTTAAAAAAAAGTAAAAATTTAGTGTAGCGTTTTCTTTTTGTACAAATTTCTTTCAGTCATACTATTGTGTGTTACTCATGCATAGTGTTTTGGGTTCCTGTGTATATTCATACAGCCTAGGAATTGGTCTGCCTCAACGGGCGACAAGTCTCCTAGCTGTAGATGGGAAATTTAGCCAGTGCAGTACAACCGCTAACCTGGGGTCTTTAACGTGCACCACGCAGTAGGAATACACGACCGCACACCGGTACGATGCTCACCCAGATCGAAACGGGCAGGTTTGGGGACTTAACCCATGATCCTGGGTTCTGCAGCGCGCATTTTCACTCCACGTGCTCTGAGCTGGTGTGCGCTAGCTCACTAGGCCACCGATCCCCATCTGTCTGCATTGCACTTTTCTCTATCTGTGCCCTCCCCCCCCCCTTCCTTCCTACTGTAATGCCTCTTCAGGTAACGGGGGTATCGAAATAAATAAATAAAATAATTTCATGTCAAAGTAACGGTCGATACTGTTTTGGCCAAGTCTACGCTCTCGTCAAGCCTCCGTCTTCGAAGTGACCGATACCGCACGTTACCGCCACTAACTCCTGCAGCGAAATCATCCTGATGCCGCAAACCCATAATCGATTTGCCCAAATTCAAGAGACTTGTAATCAATCTACTATTGCTCAATTAATTTAAATTTTATCGTGGCTACACAGTCGAAGGACATAAACGCCTGTGGGAACGATAAGAATCAGACGGTAACCGCTAAAAATGCATACAGAAACACATAGCGTGCTGCAAACTTTTCAGTACACTCCCATGAAGAAATATTAACAGAAAAGATTTCGTTTCCATACATTAAAACTAAAAAAAAAAAAAAAAAAATGCGAACGAGCTCATCAAGCCGCAAAAATTTAAGGTAGCATACGACGTGGCGTGGAGAAACAAGAGCCAACAGATGCAGACAATACCGTGCTCTTTCGTTCCGGAAGCCTATCACAGCTCCAGTCCTAACGCGGTTGCTGCACTGGTTCTACGCCGCCGCAGCACTAGTTCTGCACTCCTCTGAACTCGGACAGAACGAGTTCTGAACTTTCTGGCCGTATCGATCAGACCTTACGTTAAAACTCCATTGCGTTCTCATGTACAGTTCCGAATAAAAGAAACGCGAAAGACGAAGCAACAGCCTCTCGCCCCTTTCATATAACTCAAGTGTTGTGAGCGAAAGCCCTTGCGGGGCTGTAATGCGTCTGGAGAAAAGTGAAGGTGCTAAGTGGCCGACCGTTTCGATAAATATAATTCGCGCCTATTTTCTTCAGTCTTTCTCCATCCACATCCGGCGTTAATCCCTAAATTTACAATGCAACATTGCGCGTTTCGGATTCTAAAGAGACGGCACATGAAATAAACCAGCCGCGTATTATTACAGTAACATCACGATTTGCACAAAAGTGTGCGACTGGTAAAATATTATTCTTGTATATCCGGGCATTCGAAATGCTTCTGCTACATTATCAACATCACAGGCTCGGTGATTAACGCCGAGTGTAGTGGTAAGCTGAAGCAAGTCGAAACAAATTATATTTAATGAACGGGTAGACCACGTAGAATCTTCCTCGAAGCGTTATAGAAGCACCACGAGAGCTTCCGCTGACGACCGTTGAGTGGCGCGACGAGCGCGGGAGGCTGTCGCTCCGTCGTCGGCATTTGTTTCATTCAGGGCTGTGCATTCCGCTTACGGTTTCCTCTCAGAACTATCATATTGCCAACATTATAGATGTATCATTCTCGTCAGATTTTGCGCTGCGGGAATGTGTCGAATTTCCCATGCGCTTTCATTTATGTCTGGTGAGTGTTCTTGCCCACAAGTGTAGTTTAATGTTATAATTAGCCAAACATTAATTCTAAAATTGACGTATATGTATTATTCATCTAACGTATTTTTTTTTATTCTTACTCTTTCATTAATTTCAGTGTTTGAGTGCTTATCTAGGTTTATATATTTTATTATTATTTTTTCGTTTATATTTACTTCTTTTCCCCGGCCCTTGAGACTACGACAAATCGCTAATTAGGACCTTTTGCCAAAAATGTTTAGGAGTCGCCTGTTTGAAATAAACGGAGCTGAAAGGTGTCAGTTACCAAAAAAACGGGCGAAAACGGGCCCTATTTTCCCATTGAAATTTACAGAAAATCACGTAACTTTTCAATGAGATAACGGTTAGTTTTGAAACTACTGCATCTGGTTCGCACTTCTAACGCTACTTTTGGGCGGATAATAAGCATTCGGCGACGCGTAAATTACTTTTGCAGACAAAAAACTAAACAACACAATCGTTTTTTTGGTGGCTGGGGAGGGGGGGGGGGGAGTTGAGGATACATTGTACATGGCTGCCATAACTGACCTTCCTCGTCAAGCACTCAATAGACCATTCTAATAATAGCCTTTTGTGTGTTGCCATCTTTCTCAACTGGGCTGTGGGAAGGTCAATACTTCAGCTTGGGCGAGTTGGTGAATCATGCTAACACGTCGCAGCGCACAAAAGCAACACACTATAAAAAAATACATACACACAAAGAAATTACTTTCACGCAGCGCTAGCAGTTAACTCTGGGATATATTAAACACCGTCCATAATAGACATAATCCATCAGCAAAGAGATGCCAGATGGATTATGTGTTAGTACCCCGTCAATTACCTTAACCCAATAAGAGTTATACCCCTGTCAGACGGCGTTCTGAAGATCCTTTTCACTAAGCTCCTTTATAAAATCGGCGAACCAGCGCACGCCGTAGCGCACGTGCGCACGCCGTAGAGCACGTGCGCACTCCACATCGCGAGCTGATTGGCCGATTTTATAAAGGAGCTTAGTGAAAAGGATCTTTGGAACGCCGTCTGACAGGGGTATTAGATTATTTAGGAAAACCTCCTTAGTAACTTCTACTGTAGCGGGAATTTCTTCCTTCCTCTTTCATTTTCTTTTCTTTTCTTTATTTTGTATTTTGTTTCCGTGTCTTCCTTTATTCTGTTCTCTCCTTTTTATTTTTATTCCTCTTTCTTTGCTTTTCTTTCTCTTTTTCCGTACTTCCTTGGTTAATTTTGTTTTTCTCCTTCTTAGTGCGTAACAGTACAAAATGACCAAGATTATGTTTAATATATCCCAGAGTTGTCGGTCAGCACTGCGTGAGAGTTATTTCTTTGTGTATATGTATTTTTTATAGTGTGTTGTTTTTGTGCGCTGAGATTTGATAACTGTGGAAAGGGTTCAGAGCATGCGCACTAGCTCTCTTCGGCGGAATTTCTGGCAAACACGCATGGGTCCAGAGTTCAGAGAATATTTTCGCCTTTCTGATTGAACGGTGGAGATTTGTATAGTTACTGAGATGTCGAAATGGGGTTGTCTCTTCAATTCCTCTTAGCCCTTTCGCTTCCTATGAGGTTTTTGTGACATCCTGTAAGCATTGGTTACGGTGCGTCGCGTGAATGCCCTATGAACATATACAATACATCCGCGCAATTTTAAGAAGACACACTAAGGGCATGAGCAGAACCATCTGTATTGCCCGGAAAACGGTGAAAGGTAGGCTTAACCGTGTACGCTAGTTGACATTACTTAATTTGAGGCAGAAGAAAGATAGACACACAAGAGGAAGGGACTACACACGCCTGTGTATTTCCCTTTCCTTTTATCCGTATTTCTTTTCCTTCCTTATCTCAGGTTTAGTTATTGAAGCTTTTCAACTGCTCACCTGCACGCTCACCTTTGTTTTTCGTATACACCAGATGTTTTTTGGGCGATATATGGATTCTTCTTTTAACGATAAATATACTTTTTCGTCTATACATTGAACTTTATTTTTCAACTCGATGGAACGTAGCGTGAGAATCTTCAACGCTCACTCGACGTGCTGTCGCTGCTTGATGTCAATAAAGTACATTCGACGTCAGTTCAACGTGTCCCTGCTGCTTGGGAAGACGGAACAGGACGCCGGACATCAGAAACAGATGCAGTTTCAATGTGATCATAAAAACTCAATAACTGAAATTGGGACACGATTCATAACATTATTTAAAATAAAATAAAACAAACGTGTTACTAAAGTTAAATGAAACGTTCGTATGCCAATAAATGATCGTCATCCATTTTCGGAAAAACAGGACTGAGGATTATTCTAGAATACTCGGGTACCTTCCGTGCAACCGGAAATTTAGTTTCACGGTGGTCGATCTATATACACCAACAAGCTCTTTATACTGCCACTACTCTATTGGCGACTTCCGTGAAATCGGCGGACCCTAGTGGCTAGAACGGAAAGCTGTCTCGGCAGGTTCACTCGCCAGCTTTCTCGAGCAAATCAGGTTTTCACGGCGCCTGGTGATCTAAGGATGAACCCGTGAAAATATATAGGCTCAAAAACACGCGACGAAAAACGCCAATGTACACACTAAAGGATTGTTTATGCACAAGCACGTCTTTTACTGGGAGCGGTGCGTGAGCATCACTCGTACCGCGGTCAACAATCCTCCCTTTCACCTTACGATGAGCCACCGTGGCCGCAGCGGGCAACATATACGAGCCCTATCCAACGCTATGAACGTGCAACGTGATTCATTCCCCGCGCGTCACAGCGACCTTCCCAAATGTCATGTGACACTCGAATGACACTGCATTGGCTTCGCTGGCCCGTAGCGTTTCTGAAGGTCCATCAAAAGGTGGAACCGAGTCCAGGGGCCCTAATCTGGACACTTGGCGAGAAACTCGGCGAGAAATCTGGCGGGCGTGATTGGCCAACGCCGCATTTGACCTTGGCGCCGGCCAATCAAAGCCGCGGGATTTCTCGCCGACTCTTTCGCCAAGTGTCCAGATTAGGGCCCCAGAACGGAACCATGACTTTCCAAATGGGGAACTGTGGGCCGTCACTTTTTATTTAAACGCCGTACGGAAGCGGATCACGAATATCTCGGGTTTAGACTACAGAGGAACGAGCTAACATCAATCACCACAACATCAACAACAACAATGACGGATAATACGTGGGCTATAGAAGAGAAAAAAAAGGTTTAATATCACAAAAAAAAAGCTTGTGAATCGCACGTATTTTCGAGCTGTGGTCGGCATGCGAAGCTAAGTACTTTTTTCTTCTTGATATGTTTGATGTTTAAAGCGTACATGGTGTAATGGCGGTAGATTTAAAAAGCGGCAAGGTTAGGGATTTAGGTTAGCGTAGGTGGCCGGGCGGCCGGGCGGCCCTTGGAAAGGTAGAGTAGTGACGGTCTATGTGTAGTTTTCTTGGTGGGATTTTTCTTTGTGATAGACGCGCGGGTTTTTGGGTAGCTAGGCGATGAGTCGAAACGGCAGGAAGGTCAAGGGAGACTTGAAGTCTTGAACATGGTAGAATGCAGAGGGTGCACGCGGTGGTACTATTTTTAAGAAACTGACTTTGAGAACATAGGAGACGCAGAAAAAAAATAGCTTCGCTTGCCAACTCTGAAAGAAGATCGCGGAAGGCCTTAGAAGGCCAGAAGGAGAGTGAAATGCTGGATTTGAAGAGATGAGGTTATGACATCAAAAATTAAACAGATAGATTATTCTTGAAATGGAATGCTCATAGGCTACTTAGTATATACACCATGTTACGCGATTTTTAGAGCTTTCGTAATTGCAATATTCAATTTACGAATTTTTATCATTTTCATCTGGCGACCAGGCAACACTGCCCAAGTTAGTCAAACCATGGTGTCCATAAACCACATGACCATGAACGCTCTCTCATTCTAGGCGCCCCCATGATCACCCAAGCTCTCCTCGCCACGGTATGATCAAAACCGCTCACGCAACTCAGTAACCCGAAAGATATTCTCACTCTCGCCCCAACACGTTGACCCTCCACCCTGCATGCGCCTGCGAGATCATCCCGGACGTCGGTGACCACGGCGAGTTCGTCCGTAACTCGTCGTCGCTGGAGCTGGTCGCCACCGGGTCGCAGTCAAAATGAACACCTTCCAAGATCTCTTGATAGCAATCACTCTCATCGCTGCTGCGATTAATGTCGAACACTTTGACAAGGCGAGTGATGCCGTAGACGTAATATTCACGAACCGTATGCGCGCAACGTGGAAGGTAAACGAGGCAGCTGAAGCTCGAGATGCCAAGAGAGCCAAGTCTGTGAGTGCGTGCAAGGAGACACCGCGCTGGAGGCTGGCTACGTAGCCAGCCTCCAGCTCCACCAGGATCCGGCTCTCCGAGGGACCCGCATATAAATCGATTTCTCCACGAAACTATCGCGCCATTTTCAAAACAAATTTAGCAGGATTATAGGAACATACAATGGGTCCTAGCAGTATAGTTATCTTATATTTTATTTTTTTGGCGTGTCATAACCCCTTAAAGGAAGATCGGGAGAAGCGGGTCCCGTTCGAGACGCAGGTCGGGGAGTTGACGAAGAGGGGAAGCCTGAGGGGAGGTGGCAGGAGCTTACTAAGGACTGTGTAGGAAAACTAGAGCACATGGAGACTGAGCTCAACAAGGAACGAGAGAAGCGGGTCGAACTTGAGAAGCAGGTGGAGGAGCTCAGGCAGGGGGAAGCGTGGAAGGCAGGACTAGAAGAGAGGAAATGGGAATTTTAGTATAAAATGGAGCGTCTCATCGGTGTAATTAGGAAGAGAAGGTGAAGATCAAGGAAAGACAAAAAATAATGGCAGAATTGTAGGGTATTCTCAGAGTATAGGTCGAGAAGAGGGTCGACCTAGAAGCACTTTAGGAAGAGATGAAGCGGGAGTCGACAGGCGAGGGTTGTGCCTGTGGTGCAACGGGCTAGCGAGCAGGTTGCGAGCAGTGCGATCACGAAGAAGGTTTTATGGCCTATAATGAAGCAGTGCAAAAGGAGAGAGAAGCAGGTGGATTGATAAAGCCAAACGAGGTACCAGTTGTAAATGAAGAAGGTAGTAGAAAGAAAGAGAGAGAGAAAGAAAGAAAGACGAAAGAAAGGGCAGCCGTCGGCAGTTAGGAGAGTCCTAGTAGTGGGAGGCTCCAACGTGACAAGGATAGTAGATGGAGTGCTAGGCAAGGTGAAAGAGGTCATAAGGGTAGAATTAGAGGCCCAGCAAGGAAAGTAGATGGTAGATGTCCTTGCCAAAGCAGTGGAGGTGTTGTGGGACATGAAGGGTGAAAACCTAGTGTTTACACACGCAGGACTCAACGACGTGTTGAACAGGAGGAGCCAGAACCTGGGAAAGCAGATAGAGGCAGCACTGGGTAAACTAAGAGCGGTCAGTGAGAGGGCGCATGTGAAAATATGCACTATCCCAGGTGTCCGTGGACAGTCTCTTGACATTGAGCGGCGGGTCACTGAGGCTTACCGAGTGATTAAGGGGATGAGCCGACGACTTCAGTACGGCGTAAAATAAATAATATGGGATGTTTACGCGGCTGGCAATTGTGCCCTTTTACACGGGGTGGAATCCGCAACACTCCAAACACAGGTAGGAGAGTGGGAGATGGGATGGGTTGGCAGGTTGCAGCTTTCTTGGGGACCAACAAAGCCCTGAGGGCACCGGTGTAGATGTACCAGTACTATATGTACCAGTACCATATGTACCAGTAGGAGAGTGGGCGCAAGCTCCTACGTGTGAGTACCGCAAGAGCAGCAGTGAGAGACGGAAGAATACCCGTAGAAATAAAAGAAAGAATCGACTCAATATTGGTTTCATAAACATGCAGAGAAGTAGAAACTAAATAAAGTGGGATGAGATTGGTGAACAATTAGATGTTGAAACTTTCACAGTGTATGGAGTAGCAGAAACGCACCTTAGAGATGAGGAGGAACCACCGCGTACATGCCAGGCTACTCCTGGATGCGATGCAACCTGAGGGGAGGTGAACGCAAAGGGGGAGGTCTAGGCATGTTGGATAAAGTGCAAGACTGGGAAAGAGAGGAGGCAAGCTGCAGAGTACACTTATGGCTGAAAGGTAGGTTAACAGGTCTGAACACTCTTCTGCGGTTTGCTTACCTAAAAACAGAAAATGACTGAAGAGAGGAAAATACAGAACACTTCCCATGCATATCGAGGGACATCAAAATAATTGGCCTTAATCAGGAAATAATTATCATAAAAGACATGAATGTGCACTTAGAAGAGTTTGACGGGTACACAGATACAACCGGAACGTTGTTATAAGATTTCTGTGTTGTTATAACGTTGTTATAAGATTTCTGTCCTGGACCTAGTGTTAGTTAATGCACAAGTAAAATGCGACGGGAAAATAACGTGGGAACAAAACAACTCACACTCAACAAAAGACTACTGCCTCACGTTCCACAAACTTTATGACAAGTTAAGACGTATGCAAATAGATGAAGAAGGGACAAAAATCTTGGGGAGTGACTACAAACGAATTAAGATTAAATTTGGCGTACCTGAACCAGAACGACAAGCTAAGGAACGAGCGCGTAAGCCTAAACTAAGTGAAGCTCAAATACAAAAAAGTATCTGAAGTTATTGAGAGAATAGTATCAAAGGGACCAGAAATAAAATGGACGTGTGAGGATCTAATGGGAATGTTTATAAGAAAATTAAAAAAGCATTAAATTATACAAAGAAGAAAGCGAAAACAAAGACACAAACCAAAACGCTCGTGGGATAAAGAGGTCAAAGCACCCAAATTGCGTTGCCAAGAGGCATAAAGGAAACATAAGTGGGCAAAGAGAAGGGGAGCCTTGTCAGCTGAAGTAGCATCAAAATAAGCGAACTTCCAAAAGCGGAAAAGGGAGGCATCAGCTCTATTACCAGCCTAACTTGGGAGCGCAGAAGTGCAGTGGATGATGGAAATAAATGAAAACAGATAGGAATGCGGCAAAAAGGTTTTGGGAGCACATTAAATCGCAGGGCAGAGAGACAGAGGGTTTCCAACATTTACTGAGAACACAGGAGGGGACAATAGTAGAAGGGAAACAGTCACAGTAATATATTAGGCAGACAATCGGAGAGGCCTTTTCCCAGCTTGAGCAGAGGGGGATAGTGGTGGATAGCACTGACATCAATAGTGTAGAGGAGGAGCAGGATTGTATAACAATGGAGACGACCACAAGGCAGAAAGTAAGGTTCCAGCAGGAACAGCGACAGGGTTCGACGGCATGGAACCATGAAACTCATACAGTAGAAATAAGAAGAAAATTGAAGTTACGGCTTTGGATTAATCAAATTATTATGGGAGGAGAAATACCCAATGATTGGAAACTAACGAAAATAAGACTAATATACACAGGCAATGGAAGCGAAGACAACATAAAGTCGTATCGCCCCTTAACGGTAACTTCAGTTCTAGACAGATTAGTTGTAAAGATACTAACGTGAAAAATAGGGGAATGGGTAGGAGATATGCAAATAATTACTGGGAGAGCTCCAAAATAGATTCCGAAGAGAGATAAGTTTGGAAGACAACTTATTCGTCGTCACTCAATGTATAGAAATAGCGATAAGGAACCAAACTTTTTTATGGTTAGTTTATTTGGACACCAAGAGAGCGTACGATAATGTGAGCCAGGAAAAACTCTGGGGTCAGCTGACGGAGTATAATTTAGATGCAAATTTGGTTAGGTTTTTTCAGCAAGTGTACACAGACAATAAGTTAGGAATAACATGGGCAGCAGGAACTACTAAATCGCAGCGCTAAAAAGAGGGCTCAGGCAGGGCTGTCCACTGTCACCGCTACTCTTTGTGATATATCTCAGTGAAATGGAGAAAAAAAATTAGAGCCGAGCAACTAAGGTTTTGATGTGAGTTATATGAAAGGAAGGAGAAATGTAATACAAATAATGCCAGGACTGATGTATACGGACGGTATAGTACTTATGGCAGGAAACTGAGATACATTGCAGGAAGTAGCTGGAATATTGCCGCCCGCAGTGCCGAGAAAGCAACGCTCGGTCATCGACTTCTGGAAGCTTCGCGTTCATTCTCGCACCAGATATGTGGAAAGGAGGGGGAGAGCTTGTGCCTGAGTTTCACTAGTGACAAGTCTGGAGTACGGGTGTTTAACGACGAAAAGAGGGAACCCCCAAGGATACAAGACATTGTAATAGACCATGTAAGAAAATACACATATATCTGGTAGTCTGGGTCTCTGAGGGAAGGAAATATCTCAAGGAACATGAAGAGAATATAATTAGAACAAGAAATTCATCTATAATGAAGCACATGGAAAGACACCAAATGAGGGAGTACAGGGGGACATGTGTTGGTCGTCTTTTGAGAGCTGGGAGGTAATTAGTAAGTTGAAATTTGAACTAAGGTTGACCGAAAGCGATGATACGCGGTAGGCACGGAAGGTATACGAGTATTTATACAAGAAAAGTTTAAACAAAAAATGAACAAACCGAACCCGAAAGCTTACATTTCTCCTACCTACGCGCTACCTACGCACTAGTGATGGGGCTGAGCATACTTTAGTGGAAAAGGGAGTGAAAGAGGCAGAAAGAAAAATGAGTGTGGTAAGAATGCATGAAAAATGAGCTCTAACAATGTACAGGTCACAAAGACAAGGCATAAAAAACGAAAATGTGTTTGGCAATCCACTGGGAAGTTCTCTACTGTCTGAGGCAAGGACGAAAGTTTTGTGATCAAGGACGTATAGGGCTATATTTCAAGAGACAGACACATTATGTGCTGCCTCGCATAATAAGAGCGAGGCACTAGAGCACTTGGATTTGAAGAGCACGGGGCGTCAAGGGGTAACGAATTTAGCCGGTGCCCTGGGTTTCGCTTGAGATGATGAAGGGACGGAAGAGAAAATTATTAAATTCACAAAGACGCACAAAGAGGCGATAAGAGGATTGTTAAAATTGTCTTTGGAAAACTGAATGAGGCACAATGAACTAGCACAGCTGGGGGCAGGCGGGACAGAGAAAAATTGAGACTCCTTCCCGCGTGGCTCCGGCCCAAACCTCAACCCTGCCTCCCGGTGGGTCTGGTGCTGGGTTAACGCCGAAAAGGATAGACCAGAAAAAATTGGAGACTCATTAGCCGGGGGGAAGAGGGGGGGGGGGGGGGTGATGTTTCTAGTTTTTCTGTCCGATCCCACAAAAGTCATCCTGGGGATATCGCACACCGCCTGGCAATAGTTAATGGTAGCAAATTGGCTTAGAAAGGCGGCAGGAATAATAAGTTTATCTTATTAGACTTAGGCTGGGTGGCGCAAGCTACCGCCAGTTGCAATGGGTATAGCCATTAACACCCATTCATCCATCCAGCCAGCCAGCCAGCTGCACAAAACAGAGCGTAAAAATTCTTACAACCTAGGAGAAAATAAACTAACATATTTGGTTTAACATACGTTATTGTGTGTGTTGAGTTTAGCTCTCCTTCCTTCGGGTGAGCGCAATTGGAAGAGTGATACGGTACAACTTCTTTTCTGCTTTCCGCATGGTTTTAGGTGTACCATTTACCAGTCACTAGAGCATCACTGAGAGTTTTGGCTCCGCTGCTCAGCCAGCACGCACTTTGATTGTCTGTTTTTGAAGGAACTGCTCGGCTATGGGAGGCACTAAAACCACTAAATGAGCAACGCATAGAGTGTCGGCACTTTATTCCTCAATATTGTTGTGGGCGCCACCGTTTTGGTGCTTAGTAGAGAGCAGGCGCACTGCCGATCGTCATGATTCAAAAGTGGGACTTCCTCAGCATTAGATTTGTTGTAAGAAAGCTCAATTATTATTGCTTAGCTCTATCGCGAACTGTTTAAACATTTGTGGAGGACGGAAAAGTGTTTCCTGTGATTTCAGATAAAGCTTCAGATTACTGGCAACCATGAATTTACACCCCAAGATGGGTAAATGTGGTTACTCTGAAGCGTAGCTTATTTAGAGGCTCTAGAAGGCGCTGTTTGGCCAGAACAAGGCCGAACAGGGAACATAACTCTGTTGAAAAGAAGCTGAACAAAGCGCCTTTTTTTTCACAGAAACCTGAGGCACCACGTTTTTTAGTTTAAAATTCGTTTTTTTCTTTGTTTCTCTCCACAGCATCTTGATCGTTTGCTGAAAAAGTATTTCAAGAAATATGTCTAAATTTAATAACAAAATACTCCGCAATGAAATTTCGGGAAAAAGGAAAGCAGAATCAGGATAGAGCACATCTTAGAGGGGTGCATATGCTGCCCCCCATTTATTTCCTCTTGCATAACGAGTTATCACGTTCCGCCTTCAACTCCCGTTTATTTTGTTTAAAACTTGAAACACTTGGAGGTAGCTTTGAATAACAAGCGTCAGAAGAAAGGTTTGACGTCCTATAGCCATCAATCTTAAAAACAGCTATTCCTGCTCATGGAGATTCTATCAAGCTCAGATGTGGTACTTTGCATATCTATTTATACAGTAAAACGACTTCTGAAGTGACATTAAATTGAGCCGCGAGTCCTCTGGCCTTTTGTGCAGAGTTTGAAAGAGCGTGCAAAACTTGTCCTTGTAGGCTTTTTTTTTGTGCAAGTTTGATTGTGCAGTTTGCTTCTGGAGTGGATTAAAGTTTAGTATCATGTTGTTTGCAGAACGGTCATGAAACCTCGTGATATTTGTTAACATCCCAGAAAATTTGACCGAATCCCGCACACCAACGATTGATCTCAGTAAGGGTCAGTTTTCTGCGTTTCAATCATTGCTATCACTTTTTTTTCTTTTATCTTTTTTTTTCATTTATACGCTCATATTAGCTTTTAATATAATATACCTTAACTAGCACATCTGCTTTCCTATAGCCAAAGCTTTTGCAAAGAGCAAGTCGTCTGCTTCTTGCACAGGAGTTGAGGGGTCGTCAAAACGACGCCGAGCTCTGGTTGGCTATGATTGAAAGGAAAGTGGTTAAACCTCAATGCTAAAGGCCTTGAGGTCTTCCCACTATTTTTTTTCAAACAGCCAATAAGAGCTCGGCCTTCAGACATCATCGCAAATCATGTGCAAGCGGCAGACGAGCTTGCGCTCCGCATAGCACGCCTCCTGACAAAAATGTTGCTAAACACCAACTCGACTCCCTGACGACACATCACTGCGGTGGCGCTGCTGTCGGCACTGCGCATGCGCAGACGCATTACTTCCCGCGAATCTGGTTTCTGCGCAAGCGCAGTCTTGCGGGCTTATTTCCAAACAGTGTAGTCCCGGCCGTCTGATTATTTCACCGCAGCCATTCAGAGTGCGGCATTCGCCGATAAGAGCACAGAAGAACCAATCACGAAGCGAGAATCGTCGGCCGCGTTCAGCGTTACCTAAACTATCAGTGACTATGCGGAGAGCAAGATGTCCGATTCTTGCTCAGGAGTTTCGGCAACGTCAGAACGACGCCGAGCTCTGATTGGCTCTGATTGAAACCATAGTGGGTAGACCTAAATGCTAGATGCCTTGAGGTCTACCCACTATTTTGTTTTTTCAATCAGCCAGTAAGAGTTCGGCATTTTGACATCATCGCAATCCGTGTGCAAGAAGCAGACAAACTAGCACTCCTCATAGACATACTCAATTTTTCGTGCCAACAGCAACATGCAATTGTTTCACGACTTCAAAAATTGCCCTAAAAGCGACCAATCAAATAATAAAAGGTACCTATACCGTTGGCGGTCCCATACCGCTTGTGACGCCTTAAGGTACCCTTTAAGGCGTAGCCAGCTGTGTGGGACCGCCAACTGCGTCCACCGATATACGCGTCTATCCGAAGAGACCGCCAACTGCGACAACCGATATACGCGTCTATCCGAAGAGACCGCCAACTGCGACAACCGATATCCGCGTCTATCCGAAGAGACCGGACGTCTTTCCGAAGAAACCCGAATACATGAGATGTCTTTCCCTCGAGATTACTATATATAGGGTGTCTCAAGTCACCAGGCTCGATCTAGAATGGACCGTAAAAATCCACGTCTGCACGCAAATATCTAAATTTTTCGTCAAAGGTGTATTTTACAGGTCGGTTTCTTTTTGTAAAATTACAATGCGTAGCTCTCTTTCTGTAAAAAATAGGACCATGAAACTTGCCAGGGTCAACGGCGGGCTGCGACGCAGACGACAAGGTCGACTGACGGGTTGCGTTTGACTCTCGTATTGATATATGGCGCTACCTCCTTATCGAGACTGCTCGCAGCCACCGTGGTTTATTAAAATGAACATTATATTTTGTTAAAGTACCTTTGGTTTAAACGTTAATGCGGACAATAAAAGCGAAACTTAAAGTAAAAGAAACGCGTTTGCGACGGCGCTTTTGCTGCCAACGAATTTCATCGGCGTGTCGTCTGCTTTCTTTCGCCGGTCGGCTACATCTTCGGACGCTGCTCCTAACGCCACCTATCAATATGCGCGCCAGATGCGCCCTAGCCTATAATACAAATAGAAGAAGAGGAGAAAGTGTAAATATACCCGAGAGTTGTCAGCAACGTTGGTTGTCAGTCAGCGCTGCGTAAAGGCTGAAATCGATGGGACGAATATGCTGCAAATAACCGACGAACTTTGCCCGGCGGCTTTTGCTTTGCGCGTGGAATCAACATAGTGGCTGCTACGTCGCGCGGAAAGCGAGCGTGCCGTCGGGCGGCGTTCGCCAGTTATTCATCACATAATTTGTTCCATGCAGTTCTTAAAGGGGTCATGAAACGATTTTCCTACTTCTTCCTCCTTAGCTTTAATCCTCAACTCAAATGCGAATTGTGAAATCCCGGGGTCGTGACATTCCATCGGCACCGGTGCGATGACTCCTAGCTTCCACCGTGCTTTTTATGCACACCATAGAACTTGTCATTCCCCAGTGACCATAAGTTCCGTCAGGGCACTCATTGGCCACGAACACGAATCCAAATATTCGTCGACGGATTGATTGTTGAAGAGCGCATACGTCCGAGTGACGCAGTTCTCGTGTCCAATCCGTGAGCTGGGCTCTGCTGACGTCAGTTTGGCGCCGGTGACGCGCTTTTGGAACCTCGGATGTATCATAGTGAAAAGGCGGAGAGCTTTCGAAGGCAAGAAGGTACAAAATAGTCCGCTATATTTTCAAATGTTCCTACCGAAAAGCTGGCTTTTGACTTTCTAGCCTCTTTCTTTTGGCCAACTAAACAATATGCGAGTAGTAAATTCCCAATTTAAAATCATTCATCCCAACCCAAAATTCGTTTCATGGGCCCTTTAAGTGTCTCTTTCTTTTGTGTGTATGTTGACTCGAGTGACTGTTTCCCGGGTGCGCTGTTCCCCCTGTACATCTTTTCACTAACTTAGAAACATCAAGCACTTTTTTTTGGCTTTCCTATGGAAGGTTTACTCGAGAAAAAGTTGTTACTTTATTTGTACTTCCAATTTACGGTAATTCCTTTCTCTTGAATTGTTTTCAGTGATTGGACGAATTGATCAATCAATCTGTCATGTTTAGAAATGCATATAGTGATCAAAATCACTATTGTATAGCAAGAGCGATTTAAATAAAATTTATCTGATGGAACTAAATAAAACGGATTTACGTGACTTTCTAAACAAATGCATGATTTTTTTTCTACCCGGGTTAAAAACCACCCACAATTAGCGAGGTTTTCAACAAACTGGAATAGCGTAAGCATAAAAAGAGTTCTTCAGGCATCGCCAACATTCAAGGAGATTCGTCCCCTTTACATTCTCCTAAAGGTTCTCGGCAGAACTCTGTAAAACATTTATTTTAGACTGACGCTTGCATAAATTGGGATATTTCTCGGAAGAAATATAGCCGGAAAATGTGCAATATTCATTACTACTGATAGAAACTAGGGAATAAAGAATGTTTCTTCCCAGGCCAAATATATTTGTATACATCGTGTCCTAGAACTCAATTAGAAAAAAAAAATAACCTTAAGTTTTTGTTCTACAGATTGAAGAAACGTAATATTACCGAAAACTTCAAGGGAGTGTCAATTACATTACACAACAAAATCAAAATATTTCTATTTCCGTAAATACATTTTATTCCTCAGGAAATATTCGTATTGAACACTGTATTATTTCCTCTATAGTTGCCATTCTTGTGTACACCGACGCATTGATGCAAAGCAACCTTTACGAATGCTCGCTGTCATAGGATCAGTGACGAAATAATCTCTGGAGAAGGGGAACAAGAGGGACAAAGGACAAAAACAAATCTCCAAACACAGCTAGGTGACTGGTGCGCGACCGAAAAAATCCGCCTGGTCCGGTTATCGAACCCGGGACCTCTCCATTTTCCAGTGAAGCGCTCTACCAACTGAGCTAACCAGGAGTCAGACATCAGTAGAGCGAATAGGTTTTATCAGCTGCTACCAGCATAACAACAACAAGGGTGAAAGGCTTGCATTTTGAGGTTATGATTATAATGCAATTAAATGCAAAGGTTCAAGCGAGCTGGACAAGAACGATGAAATAATCACTTGAAAAGGGGAACATGAGGGACAAAGGACAAACACAAATCTCCAAACACAGCTAGGTGACTGGTGTGCGACTGAAAAAATCCGCCTGTTCCGGGTATCGAACCCGGGACCTCTCCCTCTCCAGGGATTATTTGTCATTCGTGTCCAGCTCGCTTGCACCTTTATATATATTTGCATTATAATCAAGGATCAGTGATTGCATGCGTTTGTAACACCATTTCCGATTAGGCCTTGCATGGGACCTCCCTATTCGACAGAAACGAAATGTATTTCAATGTTGACCATGCTATAAAGAATGATCGTCGAAATATCACCCAAGAAGTCTGTAACACAAGATTCGCAAATGAATCGTATGTGCGCTAAATATCTGCCTTGTATATTCACAGAGGATTGTAAGGAATCGGAAAGGGGTTAACGCACCTTGTGGGACAGCTGCCTTGTTGCCTGCCTAACCCTGAGGAACAACATGGAGTCAGGATTTACTCGCTCCGCCTCCCTCCACTCCGTTCGCTTCCGCTCCGCTTGAAGAAATTAGATTCTAATCTCAGGCTCGAGCTTACTCCAAGCTTCGTCGGAACCACCAAGGGATCGGCAGGTCACCGCTTGCCACTCTCAGCGTTGACAGTCGCACCGACCCGTCAGGCCTTGGTAATCGTTGCAGAGTTGACTTTCAGACGGTATTCGGAAAATGGCATCGGCTGTTCCTCGCTTCTGACTCTATCTTCGCGTGTACATCCGTTCAGCAGGCGCTTTCTTGTCATAGTTACGGTGACTATAGCACACGGACTTTATTGTACGGTAGGAAACGGCAGTGTGGCGAGATGAGATGCGTGCCTCAGCTTTTCCTCTTTGCTTTTGAATGGAAGGAACGGGAACAAAGAAGAGTTTAAAATAAGAACTTAAAGGGATACTGAACCAAACAATTTTGTTTCCATAATAAGTGGCGCACGTTCTTTCCACGAGCCAGCAGCCGCCGGTGTGCGCGAGCACACGCAACAAAAATGACGTCAAAGACCTCCATTCGCGCTTAAGAGGACAGTGAAATGCATGGGCTTCGGGCCAAAGGAGAATAAAGACAGGCTTTTCATCTCTACAAGTGAAAGCTACGTGCTTGATAGACCAATTAATCGCCTACCTTTTACACCAGACACCACTGTGTAGATGAAAAACTAGTCTTTATTCTCCTTTGGCCCGAAGCCCATACATTTCACTGTCATCTTAACCGCGAATGGAGGTCTTTGACGTCATTTTCGTTGTGTGTGCTCGCGCACACCGGCGGCTGCTGGCTCGTGGAAAGAACGTGCGCCACTTATTATGGACACTAAATTTCTTGGTTGAGTATCCCTTTAAAGGGGCCCTGCAATCATATTCAGGCGTCTGTATTTCTTGCTGTTTCCACATCTCTTGGGGTTCGGGCAAGCCAGTGGGCACGGAGAGGGTAATTAACTATCAGTGCGTCATTTTTTAACCAGACGACGCGGAAACCTCCTCTACCTACGGGGACGACCCGCGGTGCCGAAAGCGCGATACGTGAAGTCTTTGGTCCTGGCCTTACTACTGCTAAGAGCAGCTAAAAGCTTCTTCTTAGTCGATATACAAAATACAAATGGCGCGAACCGCATCAATTTTTTATGAAAGTAGTTTTTGTTCAGTATTTTAGATCTAAAAAGAAACAAATGCAGTTTATTAGGTATGGAAACAAGAAATGACCCGTCGACATACCCGCCACCAAGCGGTGGAAAAGGCGGCGCATAATAGAAAGGGGTAGTGGGATCAGGCACCGACGAGCGACGAGCGTAGAAAGGTCTCTGATGTACGCGGCGGCGCTGCGGTCGTATACGGGCTCGAGGATTTGACCGGTTCCGAGCGTTCCGAAGGCCTTCGGCGAGCAGGTTTGGCTTGCAGTTTGGCCGTTTGGCGGTATGGCAGCTCGAAGTGGCTCCCGTTCTGAACTGATCTTCACCCCGCGTTTGTTCGTTTGTGGCCAATGAAGTGCCATGCCGAAATAGTATTTAATCGTGCAGCAAATGCAATGCGAGCCACCCTAGCCGCCCGCTTCATACAGCCTTTCCAGCACATGCTTTAGTGGCGCCCTCTCCAGCCGTCCTCACGGAGTGCGGCAGCCATGAGCGCTCGCTGAGCTCACTACCCTTCGTCTAGTTCACGGCCACTCAAGCGACCAAGGACGTCATGAAGGAGGTTATTTTTCGCTTGATTTTGTTGTTTTAATTTGCCGATAACTCTAAGAATAAAGCGAAATTCGAGAAAAAAAGTTTTATTAAGTTACTACGTTCAGTGCACTCAGGTTCGGTGAATATTAAAAACCAGTAAAAAGGTCCTTGCAGGGCCCAGATGGCTGATTTCCTCCAGCGCATAATATTTTGACGAACCTTCCACGAATAGCATGTTTATCTCAAAAATTGGACTGAAGGTTTTCCTTTTTTTATGGCACGAAGTTTGACACTAGATGCGTCCTGCATTAAATGTTGAACACATTTAATGTTGCACACAACAGATGTGGCCTACATTTCATGTTAAACGGAGGAGACGATTAGTAACCTTAAAGTTATCGTGTGAGTGTTTTGGGGTCTCGTTTACCACCATGTGGTCGACAACCGGCGCCTGGGTGCTTGTTTTGGTCGCTCCCGTAGAGAAGACGGGGCCTTTGATGCCGGAGTGCCTCGCTCGGGACCCAGCTGGAAGGCCATGTCGACTGCGGTGGTAGACATCTGTGGGCTCCGCTCCCGGAGAGTGTCGGCACCCGAAGGCCTGCACGTGCGGCGGCAGAGCCGGATGGCGAGCTCCAGCGGCAGACCGCCCATGATTGGGAGAGAGGCTTCCGCCGGTCTGGCGCGCGGTAGCGGTGCGGACGCTGGGGAAGAAACAGGGGACACTGAGGAGGGAAGATGGGAGGGGCTCTTGCGCGGTAAACTATCCACGACGGCCGTTCGCGGTGGAGACGACCGCGACGTCGACTCGGGGTACGCCCCGGTGGCATAGTCCGGACTTAGACCCTGGATACGACCCTCTATGGCGACGTCCCCAGGATGCAGTGTGAACTAGCACCGCTGGGACGATCGGCTTGCTGTATACAGTGACAGCGATTCCCTTCCAGGCTTCTTCCTCGATGACCTTTCGCAATCCTCGAACCCCTCCCTGCCGCGCCCTCCCCCCCCCCCCCCCCCCTCAGCCCCGCAGAATGTAAGTTGAATAAACCCTTTCTATGCGTTCCTGTGTCACATTCATCCGGAGACAGGGCACAACACCAGCACTAACTTTTTAGAGCGCAGCACTTAGGCGTCCGTTTCCGGCTTGAGTGGCGTCGCCGTCGCCATCGGCGTAACCGCGCGTTGCATTATGGGACGTTTCACATAATGTCGTCACACGTGACGCCACCTTTGAAGTCACGAGGGTCACGAGTGACGGCACGAAGGTAATGAGTAACGTCACGGTCACGAAAAAGATCACGACCTTCACAGTGACCTTCCCGAGGCCTTCACGAGTTACCTTCGTACCGTCACGAAGGTCACGATCTTCACAGTGGCCTTTATGAGGGAGGGGGAGGGAGGGGGAGGAGCAGGAAGGGAGGAGCAGGAGAGGAGGAGGAGGAGGCAGGAGGAGGATAGGAGGAGGATGGAAGAGAGGCAGGAGTAGGAGAAGAGGAGGGTGGTGGAGGAGGAGGAGAAGAAGAGGAAGAGGGGGAAGGACGAGAAGAGGAGGAAGGAAAGAGGAGAGAGTACGAAGGAGGAGGAGAGGATACCCTCCTCTTCGTATCCTCTCATCCTCCTCCTCAAGAGCTGCGATCTAATTCGGCGTTACAGAGAATTGTAAACGTCTTTCAATTGTTTCCGTTTTTCTTTTTTGAAGCAATTAATGTAGCAAAACTAAGCGATTGAGGTATCACAAAGCATTCCTTTCGCTTTGTAGTCATTAACACAGCACCATTGTCGACAATTCTTCCTAACGCAACCAGAGAATAGAAACCGAAACTTTGGAGGCGTACTTTAATATTTGCATCATTCTGTCAACTGTAAATAAATACCAAATCCACAACAAAGCGTCTTTCGTTTCTTTCTTTTTTTTTTGGCGGGGAGGGGGGGGGGGGAGCAGGCGACGCAACGGGTCGTTTAATGTATTATACAACTTTCTAGAACTAGGCTATTATTTGTTTTCGTGTATGTTTAGCTAGTTTCGAACGAAAACTGAATACTCACCCATACAATCTAAAGAGTTAAGTATTTCAAGCTAATTTAACGCTTAATTTTTCCGGACGTAATGCACCCCCATAAATAGATACTTGGCAGTAGCAAATACGACACAAATTTGTTTTTTGTTGCGGTTCATACTTTTCACACGAAGAATTTGGCCTGCACTTCGCGAATCACATCGAAGATCGAATAGTGCATGAAGTGTTCAAATATTTTTTCCGACAAAACTGTTGTTTTTCCAGCAGCCGGTTATCACATGGTCATCCTGAAGAACCCGGTCTGCAACGTGCGCACCCTGCTCGAAGTGGTGGCGGCGTTCGCGCCCTCCGCTGAGATGAAAAGCAACGTGGGCACAGAACTGTCTCTCCGCATCTCGTGCCTCGAACACCCTTTCTTCAAGCACCTGTTCAGCCACCTGAAAGACAACAAGAAGAAGCTCGGAATCTCCAGCTTTGGCGTCTCTGCCACCACACTGGAAGAGGTCTTTCTAAGGTAGACTTTTTTAAATTTATTTGTATCCTTATTAACTTGGTGGCAGGCCGAAGCGAATAAGGACTTGCGAAAGCTCTTTACTGGGATATGTTACTAAAAACTATTCATCACTATTTTTACGAAATGCACATACTGACTACCAATTGTTAATGGAACGAGCATGTTCTTTGCCGTCTTGTCCTCTGTTGTAGCTTGTGTCGCGACCTGTGTCCGTTTTTGTAGTTGTTTATGTATGATTTATACCGAGTGAACAGAGTCCGACTTGTCGTTATATAAAAACATGTAATTAATTTATGCCACACTCTTCGTTAAACACGGGCAGTACATGAGACCGTAGGATTTTACGCGGGGTTAATCTCTGCATAGTTCCGGCAGAATGTAAAAAGTAGTTAGGTCTACTGTAATAAACCGGTCATGTCACGAACGAACATGAAATATGACGCGCTGTTTAGAACATATAGAACAAAACAATATATATGTATATATATATTGTGACGTCACGAGGGTCACGAGTGATGTCACGAGGGTGGAGGGAGGGAGCGAGAGGGGGAGGGAGGAGAAGCTCTTAGGCGCCCATTCCCGGCATGAGCGGCGTCGCCGTCGGCGTAACTGTGCGTTGCATTATGGGACGTTTCCCATAATGATGTCAGACGTGACATCACGTATGACGTCATGAGGATCACGAGCAGCGCCACGAAGGTCACTCATGAAGGTCACGAACTTCACAGTGATTTTCACGAGGCCTTCACGAGTGACTTTTGTGTCACGAAGGTCACTCGTGAAGGTCACGACGAAGGTCACGACCTTCACAGTACCCTTTGGGAGGCCTTCACGAGGGAGGAGGAAGGAAAAAGAGGAGGTGAGGAGGAGGAGGAGGGGTAGGAGGAAGGGAGGGGGAGGAGAAGAGGAGGAGGAAGGAGGATGGAGGAGGAGGGGAAGGGGAGAAGGACGAGAGGAGGAGGAGGAAGGAGGATGGAGGAGGAGGGGAAGGGGAGAAGGACGAGAGGAGGAGGAGGGGAGGAGGAGAAAGTACGTAGGAGAAGGATAGGATACCCTCCTCTCCGTACCCTCCCCTCCTTCTCCTCAAGTGCTGCGCTCTAATTCGGCATTACAGATAATCGTAAACGTCTTTCATTTTTTTTTAAGTTTTCACTCTAAATTTTTTGAGCATATAGAATCACGTGGTGTTCACCTGCTACGTCGGGTGCGAACCACTGTCTTCAGTTAGTGGCAGGTAACATCATTATTCAGCACGATCGACTCATTCAAGCCTGATATCCGGAAGATCTTGTGTGTTCCAGATATCTTTCAATCGATCGGATATTCGGTCGATTGATTGAAAGTGCACTTCCTTTGAAGCACACCTTCAGTAATTTTGTTTTTTCTTCCGTTTTTATTTATTTATTTATACCAAAGACCAGCACTGAATAAAATCACTTGTTCATCTTGGGTGCCACAGTCACCAAAGCATGAGTTTTCGAAGCTGTCATTGAAGGTTATTTTATCTCCAGTAATCTGAATATATTGTTTCGTTATATTTTTTACCACTTTCATGTATTTGTTTTAAGACATCCTCTCTCTTTTGTGACAACCACTGGGCCTTGAAGTTATTTAAATAAATAAATACATATAACCATGCCGGAGAAGATCCGTTTGACCTGCATTCAATATGTACACTTTGAGCGTGCAAGGGTTAAGACAACCCCCAAGCAATTCAACATGAATGTAGTTTTTTTCCCCCTTCTTATGACAGATGAGACTGCCAGTTTGTCTCTGCGGGAAGAATAATAATATACATTGTGAGTGCCCCGTCAAGCTATCGATTCAGTATGTTTCCCGCCAGAAAACAAAAACAAAAGACGATATATGGAATCTTTGTTTGACAGCGGGAACCCAATACATCGGAATGATGACAGGAAGGTGTGTCTCAACACTTGCCTCGAAGAGGGCTTACGGGAAGTTCTCAGTACATCCAGCGATTCAAACAGTATTTTTCTTGTACGTCTTTGTTATTGTGAAGCTCGTGAACATCTGCTTAAAAAAAAAAAGTTGTAGTGATACAAAACGCAAGCATGATCGAAGAAGTTTCGACTCCCACGAGATCAAAAGTGCTCCAAGTAATGTTTCGCCGCAGTAACTTGCGGCGAAACATTATACTTGGTTGAAATTGCTTCCTGTTGCCCGAGTTGTCTTAAAAAATGTCTTTTTTTATCTACTCTTTTCGTGTTTACGGTTGTGTGATTCATTTCATTTTCTTTGTCTGTAATTTTACTTTTTCGCAGAGGCAGTGCTTCTACTTCTGAAGTACGTCAATAAAACGTGGTGGGAGGAGGGGGTTATACGCGGAAGCGATGTGTTGCGGCAAATGGTGAGCTCCAACTACTGTAATTCCAATAAAAAAAAAAAAAAAAAAAACGAAAAATAGGGTGACAGTGAAACAGCAAAAATAAATCCGATGTTTATGTTATATTGTCACGAATGATAATTGATGAGGCGACAAAAACGGAAGAAAACTAAAAAAAAAACGGTTAAAGTGCAGGCGAGCTGGTGTAAGTTTCCGTTTTTCGAACCACAGTCTCAGGTTTCAATCATCATGAAGAAAACTAAACGTTTAATGGGGCGAACTCGTGCCCAAAACGAAATAGAAAAAGGGATAGCATCGCAGGCGTCGATGGCGGCGAAACAGCAGGATCGAACGCTGGGGCGAGACTGACTCCGGCTCGGCACGCGGAGCCTCTTATGTACACACGTGGGCTTCTGGAACATTCGGTGTAGAACATTCGGGACTCCATCAGACGATAATGTTCTCAAACTTGCGAGAGCGCCAAGTTCAAAGAATAAATAAAAGAACATTCCGCTGACTGGAATCGAACCTAGACCTTCCGCGTTACAGTCAAGCGCTGTAACCATTCGGCCACGCACGCGCCCACTCGGCGACGCGCGTGACATTACTCCCCCCCCGCCTCCCCTTTAAAAAGAGCATCGTCCCGATGCAACTTGCCGCGAATGAATCAGAGAAAGGAATCAAAATAATGGCAAACTACAGAGGCTTGCGAAACACAGTCCTATCGAGCATAGTAGAAAAACGAAGTTTACAATCATATGATCGTAGTACGGCTTGAGGCGCACGGCATGAACGACTTCTAATCGTGGAGGGCGGCGTGATGAAGTCCGTGTTCCGTTGGGTATCACCTCGTAATTCAGATCCCCGAGTCGACGAAGCACTTTTAGTGTCCGAGGTAGCGCTTCAAGAGTTTCTCGCTTAGACCGCGTCGTCGTATCGGGGTCGAGACCCACACAGGTCTCCTGGCGTGCAGCAAACGTCAATCCGAAAAATGTTGTACCGGGTAGCGTCGGCACGTTGTTGATCTCGAATCCGGACTCGGGCGAGCTGGCGGACCTCTTCTGCTCGTTGTGCAACCACCTGGGCGTCGTCACTTCTGTCGCCAGATGGCTCGTGAGGTAGCATGGCGTCATGCATCGTAATCACCTTGGGGCCATGTATCAGGTGGAATGGCGTAACACCAGTGGTCGCTTGAACCGCTGTGTTGTAGGCGACCGTCACATACGGCAGAACTTCGTCCCACGTCTTGTGTTCCACGTCGACGTACATCGACACCATGTCGGCGATGGTCTTGTTTAGGCGTTCCGTGAGCCCATTAGCCTGAGGATGGTACGCTGTGGTTCGCCGGTGGTTGGTGTGGCTGAGACGGAGGATCTCTTGCGTCAGCTGCGCCATGAACGACGACCCGCGATCTGTAATCACAACTTCAGGAGCGCCGTGCCGAAGGACGATGGACTCGATGAAAAACTTGGCGACTTCCACAGCAGTCCCTGGAGGAATTGATTTTGTCTTGGCGTATCGTGTTAGATAATTTGTGGCTACGATTACCCAACGGTTTCCCAAGATCGACTGCGGAAAAGGACCAAGTAGATCCATTTCTATGTGCTGGAACTGGTGAGGTTGGCGGAGGAATTGGTTGCAGGAGACCTGCCTGTTTTGTCGTCGGTTCCTTCCGTCGCTGGCACTCGTGGCATGATCGGGTATAGAGGTGGACGGTTTTGGGGAGCTTGGGCCAGTAATACTTTTCACGAATACGGGCCAGTGTCCGGCTGTAGCCGAGGTGTCCGAACGTCGGGTCGTCGTGACATGCTTAAAAGATCTCTTCTCGAAGGTCGGTCGGGATTACAAGCAGCCACGGCGAGTTGTTGTCCCCGAAGTTCTCTTTGTAGAGTACACCTTGTCGAATGGTGAAGGTTGGCAGGGCTTGTGAGAAAACACGTGAAATGGTACTCCCGCGCCCTTCCAGGTGTTCTATTAGTGCTCGAAGGTCAGGATCGGCTTGTTGAAATGCTGCCATGTCGCTGACGTTTACTTCGCCGAGAAAACAATCGTCAGTCGTCGTCGTCGGTGCAGGCGGGTACGGCTTCGACGGGGGCCCTTCGCAGACAGTCAGCGTCACTCTGCTTCCGGCCGGACTTGTACACCACGGTAATGTTGAACTCTTGCAGTCGAAGACCCCATCGAGCGAGGCGTCCTGAAGGGTCCTTGAGGTTCGCAAGCCAGCAGAGCGAGTGGTGGTCAGTGACTACGCGGAACGGGCTCCCGTACAAGTACGGGCAAATATTTGTGATTGCCCAGACAACCGCAAGACATTCTTTATCAGTCGTGGAGTAATTTCTCTCCGCCTTGCGTGTCCGACTTGCGTAGGCGATGACTCGCTAGGTTCTTTCTTGCACTTGAACCAGTACCGCGCCAAGTCCTTCGTTACTTGCGTCCGTGTGAATCTCTGTTTCCGCATCCTGATCGAAGTGTCCAAAAACTGGAGTCTGGAGTCTTCGCTTCAGCTCGTCGAATGCCTGCCGCTGAACCTCGGCCCATTCAAACTTCTCGGTGTCCTTCGTGAGGTTTCTGAGTGGTGCGGAAATTCTTGCAAAATTGCGGACGAACCGTCGATAGTAGGCACAAAGTCCAAGAATCTTCGCACGGCCTTCTTGTCTGTCGGCGCTGGAAAAGCCGTGACGGCGTGAGCCTTTTCGGGGTCTGGGCGGACGCCTTCGTTTCTCAGAACGTGACCTAGGAACTGCAGTTCGTCATAGGGTAACCGACTATTTGACGGCTTGAGGGTGAGTCCGGTGGTCTGTATGGCTTGGAGAACAGCTCGGAGTCGTCGCAAGTGCTCTTTGAAGTCACTTGAAAACACTACGACGTTATCAAGGTAGACGAGACAGCTCTGCCACTTCAGTCCTGCCAGTACGGTGTCCATGACACGCTGGAATGTTGCTGGCGCCATGCATAGTCCGAAAGGCATCCCCTTGAACTAGTACAGACCATCCGGCGTGACGAAGCCTGTCTTCTCTCGGTCCCGTTCGTCGACTTCGATCTGCCAGTAGCCGCTCTTCAAGTCCATCGATGAAAAAAATCGAGAGTGTCGCAGCCGGTCACGCGTGTCGTCGATGCGAGGGAGTGGATAGACGTCTTTCTTCGTCACCGCGTTCCGCTGCCGGTAGTCCTCACGGAACCTAAGCGTTCCGTCCTTCTTCGTAACCAGCACGACTGGAGAGGCCCACAGACTGCTTGAAGGTTGGATTATGTCGTCGTTCAACATTTCTTGTACTCGCTCCTGGATTACCTCAATTTCTTTTACGGAGACTCTTTGCGGCGATCGATGTATATGGCACGCGTCGTCCTCGGTAACGATGCGGTACTTCGCAACGGTGGTTTGGCGTGCCTTCGACGATGTCGCAAAGCAGTCAGGGTATTTGGCGAGGAGGGTAATCAGCTGCCTTCGTTTCGGGCGCGGAATCTTAGGGTCGATGTCGAGCTGCGCTGGCGATGTACTGTCTTGTTCAGGTGGAGAGGACTCTTTAGTAATCACGGCGATTTCGGCGGAGTTCTAAAGTTCCTCGATGTGGCCCATGGTGGTACCTTTCGTAAGGTGTTGCGGCTCTTGTCAAACGTTTGTAACGAGGACCACCATGGTACGCCTGTCCTGAAGATTCGTTACCCCATTTGCGACGCGGACTCCTCTTCCTAAAAGGAACTGGACGCTCCCCTTAAACAGAGCTTTGACACAAGAAACTTCATCGATCCCGACGGGTACGAAAACAGACGATCGTGGCGGCAAATATTCCGGGTCGGCGAGAACTCGGACCGCGGGTGACGTCGCTCTGGGTTCCTCCGGCGGTAGGGCAGATTTTTGTAGTGTCAATCTGTTCGCTCCCAGGTTGATGACGGCGCCGTATTCGCACAAGAAGTCCATACCGAGAATAACGTCCCTCGCACAGTCTTGTAGAAAGACGAATTTCACAGGACACGTCTCGCCGTGTATTTCGACGCGAGCAGTGCACCTTTCAACAAGCGTAATGAGGTGTCCTCCAGCGGTTCGTATCTGCGGCCCATCCCACGGCGTAGTCACTTTTTGAAGGCGGCGAGAGAGCCTCCCACTCAAGATTGAGTAGTCTGGTCCGGTGTCCACGAGTGCTGATGCTTCGTGGCCGTCGATAATAACGTTTAAGTTGTTGGGCACCGTTGCAGTGGCGTCGTTGCGATACGTGGCGTCGCAACAGTGGGAGCGCTCCGGCGTTCTTGGAGGCTCTTTACATCGGTCGTCTTCGGCAACGCCACCTCCAGGCGTTGCCGCACTTCGCTTTCCCGGCGAGATAGGGGGGGACAGGCTCTTCTGACGAGAGCGGCGGAAGGGCGAAAGCGTACGTCGAGGCGAGGATGAACGGGAACCTCGAGTTGGAGTCGGCACCGGGGACAGGGGTCGTCGCAGGCCCATTTGTCGGTACGGGCACCTCCGGTAGACTTCATCGGCCTCGCCGCAGTGATAACACAACGGTCGTCGTTGACGGGCATAAAATGGGATACAACGTACCTCCACCAAAATGTCACTACTGACAAGTGATGAGGCAACAAAAACTGAAGAAAACTAAACGTTTCATGGGACGAACTTGTGCTCAAGACGAAATAGACAAAGGGATAGCGTCGCAGTCAGCGATGGCGGTGAAACAGCAGGATCCAACTCTGGGGCGAGACTGACTCCGGCTCGCCACGCGGGGCCCCTTATGTACACACGTGGGCTTGTGGAACATTCGGTGTAGTACTTTCGGCGCGTAGAAGATTCGGAACTCGATCAGACGATAATGTTCTCGAACTTACAAGACCGCCAAGTTGAAGGAATAAATAAAAGAACATTCCGCTGACTGGAATCGAACCTAGACTTTTCGCGCGACAGTCAAACCTTGTAACCATTCGGCCACGCACGCTTTTTTTTTCTTTATTGCCGGGTTGAGACATTCAAACATCAAACAGATAGCCAGATTAAGGTGCAAATACTAGCCTACATTTGGCTAGCGGTGTGTTTTTAAAATTTCCTCATGGACAACAACCCTTCAATTGTCGATAGCCACTTAGGGACTTCCTGCTAGGACTTCACAGTTTCAACAAATGATACAACACGCTCACGGAAATACTCACGTGCCTCCCGTGCATCACGGTCGGCGTGGCGCACTGCCATCCTCATCCTCCAGATGCTATGCAGACAAAGTAACATTATCAGATGGAATGGGACGCCACCCTCGTTATCAACCGGTAAATACGTAATCCCATGGGGGTCCAGTGGCAAATCTTTCTTTAGGGTGCGTTGAAGGACGTCCAAAGAAAGATGCCGTCCCAACACTCCAGGAAAACATGATCTATAGTCTCGGGCTTCCTACAGAGGATACAATCGACACCCCAGGGAACGAACATGCCCTTCTCTTCTATGAAAGTCTTTACCGGTAAGGTAGCAGTGTGCAGTTTAAAAAAAAACGTTTTCACACCGGGAGGCACTAACATTCTTTTAACTCGCTTCAGGACGTCCTGTCCTGGACCCACACTATACAACGCTCTGTACATTGGCACAGGGAAAACAACATCGCACACATCCTTATATAATTTTTTTCGTGATACTGCACTTAAATATTCAAACGAGAAACGGGCAGCTAGAAACCGACATGAGGCAACCACCTCTTTAAGGTGTCCATGAAGGCCCCCTGTTACAAAAGACGAAGTCACAACTTACTCGGGCAAAGCCCGCCCCAGTCTCACTTGGAGCACCGTGCGCAAGAAAGGGTCGGTGGCATCACGAAAGAAAAGAAAACGATTAACGATCTGCCGTAGAAACAGGTGTGGGAGGCTTAGTCCCCCCTCACGAACTCGATGAGCCCCAGATAAACACGGCAAAGACTCGGTGGAGTTTCTGAACATTGACTCGCGAACAGTGCAAAACTTGTAACACGTACCACAGCTTGCTCGCAAGAAAAACATTGCAAACTGTGGCACGTGCAAAAATTGAAAAACTATTTCCCCTCCATTTCACAGCTTTGTCCCGCAGCTCGATTAATTGACTACTCCAGTACGGCTCACTGTCGCGGTAGTATTCGAGGGGTACACCCAAACACTTGACTGGAGTGGTTTCCCACTTTATGTTCGCGAACACACTAGGCGTTGAAACCCACTCCCCATGCCAAAACCCGATACATTGGTCCCAGTTAACCGCACCACCGCTGACATCACAAAAAAGTTTAACAGTATTAACGGCCTCAACAACACTTTCTTGATTTGAACAGAACAAAGCAATGTCGTCAACATAAGCCAGTACACGAACGTCTGAAGAGTGCAGTTGAAACCCACTTATTGAACTGCTCAAAATTCTTAAACAAAAGAATTCAATATAGATACAAAAAAGTAAAGGCGATAACGGACAACCTTGTCTCACAGAGCGCTGCACAGGAATACGTTCTCCTACTGACTTGTTTACGATGAGCCTAGTCGTACAGCCGCTGCTATGTCATGCGCACCCCTTCCCGTATAATTGACCCCACATTAGCATGATCCAGAATTGTTAAGAGAACGTCATGCGGGACACGATCAAAGGCTTTTTCCAGGTCCACCTGAAGCATGGCTACACGGCTATGCATGGCGTCACAAATATCTGGGACATTTCGAGCCGTATGAATATTGGTGAAAATGGTTCTGCCCTTTATGCCACATGTTGATGAGGACCCACTATTTCAGTAATGACGCCCTGCATCCTTCTAGCCAAAATCTTCATTAAAATTTTATAATCGACATTGGTTAGGCTAATTAGACGATACGATTTAACATGTCGAAGTTTCAAAGCATCATCTGTTTTCGGAATAAGGACAGTATGGGACGATAAAAAGGACGGGGGTAGGACATGGAAGTCAAAAGCTTCATTAAACACGATGGTCAGCAGAGGTGATTATATATGCTTCAGTTCTTTGTAAAACGCTGTGCTTAGCTCGTCGGGACCAGGCGACTTCCCCGGGTTCAAAGCCTCAATGGCTATTACTACTTCCTCATTGGTGATAGGGCTCTCTAGAACTGATTTAGTCTCGTCATCCGATCTCGGCATAAAATAAAAAAATTCGTTTTTAAAGCGTTCGACGTTGACGGGGTTATACGCAAATAGCGCGCGGTAGTGATCAAAAAACGCCCTCTCGATTTCTGCATTATCGCTAGTGACGGACCCATCCCCTTCGATTTCCGCGATCTCATTCCGTCGGGCGTATCTTTTTTTCGGTACCCAGAGCTCGTTTTGTGGGCACCTCCCTCTTTATCAGTCTGTCTGCCCTAGCCCGCACAAGTGCACCATGATAACGGTCTCTATCCAGCAACTCTAGCCTTTCTTTCAAGAATGAAATGGCATCGTTAAAAGCACCCGGCGCTCGACATTCTTCCTTTATCAGCATCTGCAAGTTCGAGCTCATTAATGTTTCATTTTTTCGATTTTCGTTTTTTAACTCAGTGGCTCTCTCGAGCGCAATCATTTTAACCTCCTGCTTAACATTTCCCATCGCGAACCGTACAACTCCGTTCTGTCCCGCTTTTTTATACGTTCCACTGCAGCCTGGACTTGTGAAACAAAAAACTGATCACCCAAAAGCTTTGAATTAAGTTTCCATAGTTCCCACCTAAAAACCTCCTTAATTTCCCCTCGTCCGCGGATACAAAACTTTACTAGGCAATGGTCACTGAACGTTACCGGACATACTTGGTAGTCGTGACACAAGGGCACTAATCCGGAAGGAACATACGCTCTGTCCAGACGGGCGTGGCTACTTCCCTGAAAATGCGTAAAAACAACCCCTCGCCCTTCACTTATACATTCTCTAACATCTTCTAGACCATAATCATTAATTAGTTCATTTAGACACACCGTACTCGCGTCCGCAAAGGGATTGAGCTTGACTTGTCACTTGTAGAACACACGCAATTAAAGTCCCGAAGTAAGATAACAAAGCGCTGACAGTTACAATATCCCCCAATGCCTTCAAAAAGCATTCGTCTTTCTTCCGTCCTGTTTGGAGCATATAAACATATCACGCGCCATTCAAATGACGAAAAAGAAAAATCGCAGACTACCATACGCCCGAACTGACAACTTATTACAGACTGAACCACCGCCCCCAGGCTTTGGCGAACTAACAGAACGCATCCCGCCGACGTCCCTACCGCCCTACTGACACAAACGTCGTACCGGGCGGTGATTCGGCCCCGCACGCGCTCACTCGGCGACGCGCGTATAGCAATATTTTGTTTAACCTTACGATGGACCCCAGCCTGTACTACGAGTTTCCGGAGCCAATCCAATGCAGCGTGAGTGTCACGTGTCCTTAGGGACGCGTAGTCAAGTGACTCGTCCACAGCGCTGGATTGGTTGGGATGGCTCCTAGCGTCCGCTGCGGTGCACTGTGAATTAAACGGAGTTTGGGCGTGTTCGTTTTGCCGGGACGCGTTGAAGTTGTGCAATAGACCGATCTTTTCATCCAGTTTCGTTACGCCGCCGCTGCCGAAATGCATCGAGGGAACGTTAGTCATTCCGCACGTCGAACAACCTCGCTCGAGCTCTGCTCGCGCAGAGCACGAAACGGATCGAGCCCTCTTGTGCACTGCGGCCTGCCTCCTGTGAACTAAAGTTATGGTGGCGTCCAACATTCGTAGAACGCTTAGTGAGATCGGCCTTTGAATTGTCACGTTTTGTCTTGTTTTTTTTTTCTTCTTCTTTCTTTTATACAAGGTGCGATCGATGTCTTCCTCTATGCCCCGCCGTTTTAGGGCGGACAAAATGCATGAGAAGAAGGCGTAACCTGTTACATAGAGACGAACGGCCATTTACGACGTTCAAAGCACTAGGGGCAGGGGACTCTCCGCTTAGAAAAAAAAAAGGCCGCAAATTAGTTTCAACTTTTTCTTTTTATCTTAAACTTCCCTAACGTTCTTTTTGCCAAAAAAGTGTTCTATTAGCCGTCATTTGCCTTCGCGTGCAAGATTGAGACTTTCATATATCTGCTAAGTGCAGGCCGGCTCTAGGGGTGGGCTACCTGGGCGGTCACCAAGGGCGCCATCAAAAGGGGGGAAGGGGGCAGACGCGACGGCCGGAGTTCGCCCAGGGCGCTTGATGGTGCAGTGCTGGCCCCGGCTAAGGGTACATGTGATCAGCTGAAAATCGTGAAGTTTCTTATACAATTTCAGATACTTTGACACTTGTATGATTATTCAGGCTTAGGATACTGCGCTCAGTCTAAGCACGGGTGTTAACAAGTTCATCGTGTCTCCTCCACTCCCTTTTTCATTCTTCCATCCCCCTCCTTAACCCAGAGCAGTCAACCGAGGCGGGCCGCCTTGGTTAACTTTTTTTGTGTTCTCCTCTTGCTCTTTTTTTTTTATCTAGCCTTCTTTTTAATATTAGGCATTGCCGGTGTATTCTTAAAATATATCTCTAGCTCGCCTTTAAAATAACCGACAGTCAATCAGATCGCAAATTAATTAATCCTGATTCGCGTTATTCAGCGGGCAAATAAAGTTTAGATTCAGTTTGTTCCCTAGATCAATTGAGCAATGGAATCTGCTACCCGGTAACATCCGTTCATTACCTCCAGACGAGTTTCTGTGTGCGGTTGACAGTGGTTGATCTTATCTTACGATGTTTTATGTTTTTTCTGTCTTATCTAACATTGAATTGTGATTTCGCTCACCCCTTTCCTGCGATAGCCCCCACAACGCTGCGGAATGTAAAAAAAATGTAAGCGTCACAGTCACTAAAGGCAAAGTTTAGCCACGCAAACCTTATAATAATAATGTGTTTTATTTTCCGTCAAAAGTGTATGACGGAGGGAGACCGAGGAAAAAAGCTGCATGATGCAGCTTGACATGCCCTCGGCCCCCATCCTTACATTTGGCAGCAGTAGCACAGAAAACAAAACAAAAAGACAAAAATTCATGTAAAAGAATATACACAGAACAAGAATACATACACGCAAAGCACACTTCAATACAACTAAGTAATGCAATACAATTTTGAAAGTATTTTCTAAAAGGTAAATATTATACACTTGCTACACCTATATTTGCTACACAGTCATATTAGAAGAAAAGAATGCTCGAAGGTCTTTAAATGGCATGGTAGGAACGTGGATGTTTTCGGTGTGAAGTAAGTTGAGTAGCCTAGGTAGTGTACTTGATATCATTTGCTCGCCATACGGGAATCTATGATCACTGACAGCTTAATAAAAACAGGGCGTGGCCGGTACCAGAATCTCATTATCTCCTTGCAGCCGGTGAAATTTCTGCAGGGCGATCATGAGATGGGGAAGGGAACACTTTCAGCCTTTCCACTCTGGTGAAGAAGAAAGAGCAGCGGAGCTGCAGCTTCTGTTCTCGACGGTGGCTTTCCAGGCGAACGACCTGCTCTTCGTTTGCAAGAAAATCTGAAGCGCTCGACGCAGTGGAATGTAAGCCGATAGCGGCCTCGCGGCGGTTGCGGAACCATTCGCGCTGCTGCGCACATCGCCGCTCGTTCCGCTCCCGTTCTTCTTCCTCCGAAGAAAGGTTGCCCCCATCAATAAGCGACGGCGGCAACCAATTGTCTGGTTGCCGCCATCACTCATAGATGGCGGTAGCTGTCCAGAGTTCGGTGTCATCAATTTTTTGCTGGTGGGCACGATCACGGGAAACCTAGCCCTTAACAGCTCCGCTGTACAAAAAGAACATCCCAGGTACTCTAGTGAAACAGAGGCCGCTTGGCGAAATACATCAGGGTTCAAATACGTCTCTGCTCGGTTTCAAGTCCGACCGCGTGCCGACGGTATTCTATATGACGGGGCCGATCGAGCAGCATCAAAAGTGTATTGTCACGTCACTCGTTCTCCTTGCGGGTTTGCTCTAACCGGCTGAACCAATGACGAACTGAAAAAAGTGCGTGATAAAAAAAAAAGTGCGAAATAAAAAAAAGCGCGAAATAAAAAAAAAGCGCGGGATGACGGCGCATTCACTGTGTGTGATTGACATGGCCGGTGGCCGCTACCCGAACAAAAGCGGCGAGCGCAGTGACGACGCACTTTTGCCGATGCTTAATTGACTCCTTCGGGTCGTTCTCGTCGTGCTGCGATCGGGCTAAACAGAAACGGAGTATAGACTTTTTTTTTTGCAAGGCCGCCGCCATCTTGAATTCCGTTATTCCGGTATGGGTTAAAACAGTAGCTGCGTTCGATTTACCTCCACCACCTGCACCGGTGCAGAAAAGTGTACGACAATGCAGTTCCGGTATGTGTAATGAGATACGACCGGAAGTAGACTGCCCTACACTTTTCTGCACCTGTGCAGGAGGTGGAGGTAAATAGAACGCAACTATTGTTTTGCCGTCGCCGCGCCAACAGGATATAAGCGTAAGCATCACCCATTCTCGTTATGCCTCCCCTCTATAATTAATTTTTTTAGAGTGTCTAGAACCCCACGTGGGGACGTAGCCAAGCCGGGAGGAGATGAGCCTCCATCCAGGCACTACGTCACTTCCTGCGTGGAGGGAGCCAGTTCTCCTCCCGTCTTCTCTCCGTCCACTGAGAAATCAACTTCCGGTCTTGCCTCCCATTGTTTTGCTATGTGCTCGGAGGCCATTTCTCCTTGCGTTCCTGCCCTGCCCGGACTGCTGTACCCGCCTGGTTTTCCGCAAGCGGGTTTGACTATCTCTGAAGCGTTATTTTTGTACATTGAACAGAAATTTATTGTGTACATTTGTACAGAAATCCTAACAGCGCGAGCGTGCGCGCAAGTCAAGGACGTTCGGAGTGTGTGTGTGGGGGGGGGGGGGGGGAGGGGGCTCGCACTTGTCCCCTTCGATGCACATAAGCTCACACTAAAACGCCTCGAACCAAGCCAACCACACCCAAGACGAAGCTTCACCGCCTCGGCTCGATAGCGATGCACACATGGGCGAAGGCCCCGGATGCCGCACCCCGCACCAAGCCAACCAAGCCTTCACCACGTGGCTGCAGGCCCGGACGCCCACGCGCAGGGATGGCACGCACGCCACCCACACGTGTTTGTGACTCCTGGACAACGTAACTATAAGGATATCTATTGATACTACTTTTATGATGCATGATATTTACTATCAGTGCTAGGAAACACTGAAAAATTGATAAATTGTCGAAACATTTGTGAGGTCACGTGACATATTTTATTTTTACATCCTATGTTTACTTATAAGAAAGCATAATATGTACATACAAACAAAGTATGTCCTTATATAGTAATTCAAGTGACCTATTGCGTGGATGCAGCCTTATCTTCTGCCGACTTGGCTACGTCCCCACGCGTAATTGTAGCCTCGACCATTTTTTTTTTTTCGCTATTGGCAGTATGAAACGTTTTGTTTTTTATTTATTTATTCGTCGCCCGTACCGTGTATTCGTACCAGGTGGCTGGGGACGAGAGTAAGCAAAAAAAAAGATATAGAATATCAGAAGTGAGCTCGTATGTTCCGGGAATCAACAATATTAGAAGTAAACATCGCCAAATGAACCTTGCTTGCTTACCAAGATTGCGCAAGAAAACGAGCGTCTTACACATTTACGAACCTCCGAGGCGCTGTATTATCGGCTTTTGCGTCGTCCAGTACTCGCTCTCACTGGAAACTTCAATAATTTATCTATCTATTTGTTTATTCGTTCTTGTTTCTCGTATCGGCTACAGGAGTGCACCAACCTTTTCTCTTATGCGCAGAAACGATCGAAGTAATGTTTTATTGCGTTCATCCTTATTTTTCGATTTTGGTGTGCTTGGAAGTGCCATTAGGCTGCGTTTGCGAGGTTGTTTAGCCGTAAACTCCCCGCACATTCGCTTCTCTATTTTTATTGTTTTCTTATATACCTGACGCTCTTGGCGAAGTGCAGGAAGTAATTGGTTTTATCGCCGATTTATAAATAACAAAAATAACAAATTACAAAAAAAATCTCACGTTGGATATCGGGGAGAGAGAAACTAAACGTATTTATACCGGAACCCTTCGTTTATATACATAAAAGTGCTGGTCAGCGGTCGTTTAGACGCCGTTTGAATAAATGTTTGTTGAGAGTTGAAAAAGCTTGTACGTCTGTGTTCCGTCCCCTTTAGTATTTATTCTCTTCGTACGCACAGCTACTTTCCAACGTGCTCGTTTTGAAGCATGAAATGCTTTTTAACGCTACCCCTATCCTAAACTTGTTTCGGTTCGTCCGCCCGTCCGTGCATTTTCCGCTAAGTTTAGTAGGGAAAATGACGTCACGTGACGTTACGTGACCTATAGACCGGCACGCTGTTTACAAACAAGCCCGCATTTGCCCACACCAGGTGTGGGCACTGCGCGTGCGCAGAAACCAGACTGGCGCGAGGTGAGGCGTCCGCGCATGCGCCGCACAGTCAACAGCGCCACCGCGGCTGCGTGACGTTAGGGCCGCGTGTTGGTGTATACACCTTGAGGAAATTGACGGCACATGAGTCATACGTCAGTCAACTCAGTTTCCCCTTTAAATTTATTGGGGATCATTCACGTCTTTTGGTCAAAACATCAATTCAGTTTCCCCGCTAAGTTTAGCGAGAAATTGACGCCACGTCACTCATACACAATGTAATTACCCGATAAATTAAGCGGGAAAATTCACGTCTTGTGACACAGACAGCAATCCAGTTTCCCTGCCAAATCTAAGGGGGGGGTGGGGAGATCGACGTCGCGTAACTCAAACAACCATTCAGTTTCCCAAGTAAATTTAGCGGGAAATTATACGTCACTTTGCACACCAGTTCACTCACCAATTCCCTCTAATGCATTTTATGTATTAGAGGACTTTGAAGTTAAATATTAATGTCAAATTTTATGTTTAGTAAAAACAGTTTTATAGATGGTGACAGATTAAGAGTTCAAGAGAAGCTCCTTCACCTCTTTCCACTTAAGACAAGCGAACGCTGGAGATGACTTGTCACTGACTGTAGTGGTCGGTGGTGGATTAAAAAACTACGAACATAAATTTTGTATGAGTGTAAAAAATATATAGATTTGGGTTCGGAGTATGAAAGTAAAAAGTTTCCGAGTAAAAGAGTAAAAGTTAAAAAAGGAATTTGCAGCCCAAGCTTTGTGCTAATCACTTCAAACTTGCAGATACACAACGCACGCCACACGCGTCCTGCTATAACGGACCACGTCACCTCTCGTCTGCACGGATCTGCGCAAGTGGCATCCACCGTCCGGTTTGCCGGGACAGCATCACAAGACCATCGAAGAACAGCTAGTACAGCTTTCAAAAGTAGCCAGCAGCGAAGTGTCAACGATATTCGCGGCACAAGTTCTGTGCTAATCACTTTAAATTTGCAGGGAAGCCCAAACCAGGGCATTTCCTGCTTTGTTTTGTAAGGACGGGAATCCCCTTTGCACTTATATGGGCTTTGACGTTGCAACCTACAGAGCACGGGTGAGTAGCATTCACCCAAGGAAAGCTAGGGGTAAACAATGGCTGATGTTCAGTTGCCTGTACATAAAGCGTTTCTGTGATATGGGTTGTCTGAAGCTACTTGTAGTTACCACTGTCATGCTTATGCTCTTGTCAAACGCGGGCGACGTCGAGTCCAACCCCAAACCTCAGACGAACTCAAAAACCATTAATCAGCTTAGGGTATCAATAGAAGCCCTGACTTCCAACCCTACCCAAAAACAACTTTAGAACTCGAAGAAGCTAAACAAAATAAAAGGGAGCAATGCTGGACTAAGAGTCCGCATTGGCAATTTGGAAACGAGAGTGGAAGAGATCAATGATATATACGAGAATTTGACCACGGTGAAGTTAACTCTGGGCGCGCTTCAACAAACCCGTGCAGCCTTGCGAATTCACTCAAAGACTAGAAAATGTTGTCAATGACATAAACTATCGGTTAAAAAGAAATAGCCTTATTTTAAAGGAATTTGTGGAGAGCGATACCAAGCTGAGACAATCATCAGTGATTTAATTAGTAGCAAGAAATTTGGGTGTGAACATGGGCGAGATGGAAAGAGTGCATCGCATTCGTCCGATAATCAAATAGACCAATAATTATGAAACTTTTAAACTTTAAAAGTAAAAAGGAGATACTTCGTAACATTTTTAAGCCAAAAAACGTAGCTTCACCGAAAGTGTCGATCTCAGAAGATTATTCCGGAAAAACCAGAGTAGTGCGAGAGAAACTACGAGACTGTGGTTCTTTGTACAAATATGAAGGAACAGGTAAGAGAATTAAGTTTGATAAGCTATACGAAAACAATCAGACCTATGCGTACTCTCAATCCAGCCAAACTGTCTTTCAGCTCAGGGGGTACCCAAGTTAATGCTTCGAACGAAAGACTTGTCCAAAGTTCTAGTACTGACACCGCACCCTCACCTGGTTTATCCTTTTAGTAGCTAACTTTCAAAGCATCCTTTAAAAGCAAGTAGAATTTAAAAATAACACAGTCAGCTGTCAACAAGATATCATATTTGGAATGGAGACCTGGTTATTCCCCGATATCAACAGTGCCGAACTTATCTAATACTTACAATATTTATAGGTAAGAACGAACGACACAAAGAGGAGGCGGCGATCTTATCGCGGTTAGAAAGGTTATCCGCTGATCAGTCACCCAAACCGTTTCGCTTTTAGAAGTGTGGTGTGTACGCTTACAACATGATTTTCAAATCGTACTCCATGCTGTTTGTTATCACCCTACGAATTCACAGACATATGAATTCAATGAAATATTTCTTTTTATAATTCCGTAGGCGCCATAACCACAGACATATGAATTCAATGAAATATTTCTTTTTGTAATTCCGTAGGCGCCATAACTAAAAACATTCCTAATCACCCACTTGTCCTTGCTGAAGATTTTAATTTTCCTGGTATTAATTGGTCGAGTCTGGAACTCTGTGTCTACTGAGTAAATCCAGTTCAGTCCAATGCCTTCCTTTAAATATTGCGTATAAACGATCTTCACAAGCTTGTTTCTGAAATCGCAAGAAATAATACCACCTTAGACCTATTTCGAACTACCCATCCTGAATATGTGCTGGAAGTCAATATCATTGATCAGATTAGTGACCATAGGTTTATTTTTAATGCAGCCTTTGCTATTCAACGTTCTGCCAAGACCGGGTTTTATGACTATTCTTGCGCCAAAGATAAAGACATAAACAGGACTGTGGCCCACTTTCATGTAGACTACACGCACAACCACGCATCGCTCTCTCTAGATGAAAATTGGACCTTCATCAAAAGTAAACTTCAAGAAGTATTGTCCCGTCACAATCTCACTTCTTCAATAGCATCTAATCCGGTCTCTCCATGGTTCACCCGATCTATAAAGACACTCCTGCATAAAAAGAAACAGCTCTTGCACAACCCCGTGCGGTTCCATACATCCCTGCATTGGACAAATTACCACTGTTTCAAATACGTGTAAGCATAAAGTAAAAAAGCACCAAGAGGAAATTTAATGGTCCGCCACTACCAAATACTTTGCGATCCGATCCAAAACGTTTTGCGTGTCGTTAATACGAAAGAAAAAGATACCCACCTAGACCTAACTAATGCGCATGGTGTTCGACTGTCGGATGTAGACGCAACCATTGCGTTCAATAACTTTCTTTCAGTGTTTTTACAAAGGAATGTTTTCCTTTGCTTCCTTTTGCTTTACATTCAGACAGCATTATGCCTATGCTTCCTTTAACCTTTACACCTCAAAGTATTCTTAAAGTAATTGAAACCTTCGGGTCAGTAGCTCTTCAGGTTACAATATTTCTTTAACACTCCTTAAAGTAACGACAAACTTGATATCTCGTTCTTTCACTATTTTTTCAGCAAAGCCTCTACTTTATCACTGTCCCAAGCGACTGATGCCATGCTCAAGTAACACTTATCATTAAAACCGGCCCATAATTAAATCCTTCTAACTATAGGCCAATATCTCACACCAGCGTGCCCTTTAAAATCATGAAGCACGTCAAATTGTTACGAATGACGCGGTGACGAACAAGGAATAACTGAGGAACCGGAAACGTTTAATGGGGCGAACTGGATAGCTAGGTTCGACAGTGTACATTTTCCTTTTAAAAGTACATGGAAGTGACGACTTCACGTCTGATTGGTTGGAAGCAAGAGTGATGTAATTTCCCTAGAAAAATGTGGGCGGAGTCGGCTAAACTGGGCGGAATCGGCTACCGGACGTGACAACATATTGACGTTTCGTTTTGCACTGAGTACGTTTCAAATGGTACTAGCTCCTGAGTAGGTGTCTTTCGTTGGTCATATTTTCCAAACCGCGTCGTTGTCGGGTGATTATGCCACTTTTAAACTAATTTAGATATTGTTTTCACCGGGAAGACTTACCGGCAGCACCGCGCTTCATTCGAGCTCCCGGAGGATTGCAAGGGTGCGACGCAGTGCCCGCAGCGCGAGACAACGTTGGCGCGAGGAACCGGAGGTGAAGAGACTGCGAAACGAAGCTCGTGGACGTTCACGACTGTGGAGCTTCAAGTGTTCTACACTTCGTTTCTACGCTACGGAGTGCTTCCAAAGTTTGGTGGCGAGCGACGAGCACGTAGCGTGGGACTGAAGATAGTTGGCGTCTCTGTCCGCGTCGTGTCCATCGCTATCGTGCGTCGTGTCGTGGTCCGGCGTGGCTTGCTCCGCTTCCCCGAGACGCCGAGCGAGAGGTACGACGTGGAGACGGACTTCAGGCCGTTCGGTAGGATATTCGGCGTCATTGCGTGAACGCAACGATGATCGCCATCGTCGGCCCGTCCAAGAAGGATCCCACCGCCACGAAGGCGGTGTACTGTGACGCAAAGATTTCTACGCCCTCAACGTGATGGTGGTAAGTACGCTCGTATTACTTACTCAAAATCACGTTCATGTGTGTCAAAAAAATACAGCGTAATGCCGGTACGGTGTGGATATGCCATTTTATAAATGAGGAGTGCGAGCTTGTGTGCTCCGCCAGGGGCGGACGCCGGTATTTCTAGAGAGGGGGGGGGGGGGGGGGGGTCAAGTTTTGGTCAGCCTATCATATGTTTAAAGGGATGCTGAACCGATATTTGAAATCTCATAATTATTGCCCGAGCGGGCTTCACGGGATGGTACTCTACCTAAAAACGATATTCAATCAGACGGATGGGGCGCGAATTATTGTATTTCTTTGAATTAAGAGCGAATCCTCAGCCGGAAGCCGCCGGCGCGAGTGAGTCCTTCTGAGAGCAGGCGTAGCGGAACTGACGTGCGCATTCTCGGCGCCCCCAGCGCTCCTGGTGCCTCCGCGCATTCTCCTCGTTCGTTGGTGATCGCCTTGATTCTTCGCTCGGCGGCTGTTCTGCTGCTCCTGCTGCTGCTGCGGCTGCTGAGGCTGCTGAGGCTGCTGCTACTGCTGCTGCCGACGATTTTATACGTCGCCATACTAGTAAAGAGATCGCAAAAGGCAATGCCGAACGCCGACCAGCCGAGGTCGCGGAAATCCAAAATATGGGGCAAAGCCCGCGTGGTACTAACAATAACAAACGCCACCCGGCTTAGCGCTTGGCTTGGCTTGGCTCCGTCTGTCTTGTGAGGCGAATGAGAATGCGCACCTCACGAAACGAGCTTTCCACGACGCTCACCAGAGGTCGCGTAAAATTGTATTTTTTCGTGTTTATTCAATTTTATACGCCTTCTCGCTCAAAACAACGTCATTTAGAAGTAAAGGACATGCTATGTATGCCATTGCGACCAAGAATTTCCACCCAAAATTTCGGTTCAGCATCCCTTTAAGACCCCCCGGCCCCCCCTTCCGCCCACCCTCCCCTTCCTCCCCGTTTCCACGCCCTATATTTTTACACGTGCAGAATTCAAGAATTCAGGACATCCGGAACACCCCCTCTGAATCCGCCCCGGTGCTCTGACTGCACGAGCGTGTGCTTAGGTAGTATGTCGTGACTTTTAAAACGTGCATCCTTCCACCCGCCACATTATTTTTGTTTGAAGGAAGTGGTTGCTTGTCATCATATCTTGTGTCCATGAAGGTGTGTTGCAATCATGTTAATAGTGTCAAAAGAATTAGGAAGGTTCTGGAATTGAGACTGCTTTGTGAACCATGGCTGGAAAATTCGGGTAAATTCATGTCGGTATCTCTCTCACACTTCCAGATGCGTGACGACGAATGCCGGCTAAGATGCATGGAGCCACGATGCCTTGGGTTGGTGCACGGACTCCTTTGTGTGATGCTTCTCTTGGCTCTGTGGCAACATAAAGCAAGGGCTGTTGGTAGACGACGACTAGGCTCCTCTTCGGTGAGCATGTTCGATTCATTACTTTTGCATACGGTGGCTGTGCACCGCTTGAAACCACAGTACCCCAGAAAAGGTGCTGTACCAAACATTAACAACTGTGCAGGCCCTGTGTCTATACCTCTGGCACCTTTTTGTAAATACTATCTGAAGGAGCATAGTTCCATGAAAAAACAAATTTGCAATCAGCTCTTTTCGCTGCTTTCTTGCCGTCGATTTTAAAGAGAACATATTATAATAGGTTCCGTCCTCTAAACGTGCAGGCGACTACAGCTACGGCTTTGAATTTTGGTTCATCACTCCTGTCCCTGCAATCCACGTGACCTCCATTGCTTGCTGCCGGTCTAGTAAGGCACATTCCTTTGTCAGGTTTGTTGTGGAGCGCTGCATTGGGCTGTTGAAAAACAGATTCTTGTGTCTGCAAAGGCAGCGGACTCTGCATTACCATCCATCAATAGCCACCACCACCATTATAACGGCACGTGCAGTGCTGAACATCGCCTGCCTTGTATTAAGCGAGCCAAAACCGGAGTCATGCTCCGACCCTGAAAAGTCAGAGTGGGAGTCTGAGCCAAGCTCGGAGGGGTCAGCGTCTGACGGCGAGAGGCTGGCTCCTGCCAACCTTCCAGTCCGCCTCTCGGACAGGGCTTTGAGGCTACGCCTTGTCGCCCGGTTCGAGACCCGCTGCAGCCATGACCCTACGCAGCCCCGCACACTTCAGGATGGCAGTCCCAGCCATGAGGGATGAAGCCGGCATCAAGGAGTCTGTCGCCACGACGGTGGTTTCGCCCAAAAGGACACCGTCGGGGAGCCCCTGCCGCCCTCACCACGGTGATGCCCAGCACGGACGCCACCGGCGACGGGGAGCCGCTCACCACCACGACTGAGGTCCCGACCACCAAGGACCCATCTGTTCCCTTGCCGTCAGTGAAGCCCTCCCCGTGAAAGCCGTCAAGTGCACACTTTGCTCGCTGCTCCGCAGTCATGGCCGTCCATAAGCTATGCAGTCTCTTCAGGTCCAGCACTTTGCACAGTTCATCACACAGCCACCATGGCTAGGGCCGGCTTGAACTTGAGAGAAAAACATATCGCTGGACTACCAACTATGGTTCAATACTTATTTCTCTTCATGCGCTTCAGCTATCTGCTTCTTTTTGTTCTTTATTATGAGAGCTATAGATACAATTTAGTTTGAAACGGCCTGCATTTCAGGGGAACATAAAACATTCCAAACACTATTGCTTTTCTTGTCGAGGTTGATGGAAGGCACGCTGACGCATGCTGCTTTGTTTCTTTCAATGGCCATTGTTTTGAATATTTTCGCATTTCTCGTGCACACAGGCTTTTGTTTCTTGCAAGAATGGTGATGTTGCTGAACACAACACTGCATTTACAGGTGCGGCAATGACCTGCTGTAGTTCCCTTGACAGATGCTGCATGTTCTCTAATCCTACCATTTACGCACCTGCCAATTTGACCGATGTGACATTTGCCACGTGATAGGGGAATGTGATAAACAACCCCTGTGTCACACGGGGCATATTGTGTCTTGTAAGAAATGTTGCACATTTTCTTCTGGTTGAAGTGGCAGTTTACATTGTTTTGTCTTGTTAGGGTAAACTGTGTAGTGGGCGAGGAGGTCGTTTGAATTGTGAAAGAGGTCTGGGACATGTATATAAGGCAATGATTGTTCAATAAATTTTAAGCTGTGTTCGAGACTTCAATTTTCTGTCTGTTTTTTATTGTTCCTACGTCTCAGGGTTACTATGAATGTCATTCACCAGATCGCCTGCGTTTTATACCTTTCTTCATACAATACGCCTTGTTTGGAGCAGAGCACACGTTATTGCCCTGCCTCGCTGCTATACCCAGAATCCCGTAGGCAGGAAAATTGCTTTTCAAAACTTTGCCCATTATTCTGGTGACAGTATTTCTTTAAGGCCTATACAAGAGCAATGTAGGAAACACTGCGTTTTATAGTTTTGAAATGTCCCGATGCAAACAAAAGAAATCTTTTGCACTACCTTGGTACATACTTCCAACATGTTTATATCTTTAAATTCCAGTGTGAGGTCGAGGAACATGATGAACCTGTTCAAAGATATTTTATGTGCTGTGTTTAGAGACGGATGGTACTGCCCTCGGATATGTGTTGACTGCATGGCGATGATATCGATAGCCTTTCCATTTTATGAGCAGAAGGCATGAAATGCGTGGGATAATGAATGAAAAGGTTACGGGTTGCCAAACCGGCAAAGGTCACCTGGTTTTCCCCTACAAAGAGCCGAGAAATGTTTTAGACCATCTGTACACCTGTAAAAACCTACTTCTTAGTGTTGATTAAACCAGGGATATTGCCATTTTGGGTATTGTTTCATTTCCTTTGTGGTTTTAAGCGTCCCGTTATTATCCTTCTGTATTATGACTGTACATCCCTCAGGTGCGACTCATTATGTTAGTATTGGGATTTGTGTCAGTTAGGATCTCTCAATATATTCCAGGTTTCTTTCTCTCCCTTAAGTTTTGTCACGGTGCGTATTTAAGCACTTTTTGGAAAATAACAATTTGAGCTGTGTTTGAGACCTTTCGGTGTATGTGTCCTTTTTGTATGTAGAGTATCAGGGTTTATGCTATGTTGCACAGCTAGTTTATTATTAGAGGTGCTTTATTTTTAGAATGCAAACCCGTAACTTGAAAAAGTTAAATGATATGAAAACATGTGTTGCAATATTTCATTCTCGCAAGTAAAAATGAAAACGGACTAGCATAGCACAGTGTAAACACATGGACATTCTTAAATCACATGTTATTTCAAACATTGATCTCTTATTTGAACATGTGTTGCAGCACAGGTAACATATAACATATCTATTAATATACACGAAGGCCTGATATATTCGGGACAAGATTAAGTGGATCTGGACAATAATATACTGTAAACGACCTATTTTTCGCGGGCTCAATACTTCGCAATTTAGGTCAAAGCTGAAGGTTTGGAATAATTCGCGGGTTCTAATTTTCGCGACTTGGTGGGATCGCAATATAGATTCCAATGTGTTGACATCTTACCGGAATTGTTCGCGGGACCTATTTTTCGCGAATTGTAGGCGATTCGCGAAAATTAGGTCCACGCGAAAATTAAGTCGTTTACAGCATATACAAAAACGACGTGGCGAAGTTTGCTACTGAGGTATTCCAGACAAGATGAAGTAGTTGCTGTTGCAAGTTATCACTACACTGTAGGTCTCAAAAAAGGCGAGCGCGCAGGCAAGCTCGTGAAAAGGGGACGTACCTTGACCTGAGACAAGGAAGAAAAAGAAAGGAACGTCTGCGAACACACAGCTGCTTTTGGATACGCTCTGTGCTGACCGTCCCTTTTACGTATCTTGTTTCCCCCTGTCTCAGGGTAAGTTATATATCAACCGAATGTTTCTTGGGTTCAACAGAGCAAGCAGGCGTCTTTGTCCAGGTCATCTGCCTGCTTCCGCGTCTTCATTACGCACCGGGACCGCAAAACGCTGGTAACGGGAGCTTTTTTATTTGCAGCCATCAACCGCGCAATTCTGGCTTGCTCCGACATGTTGCTTGAAAGAAGGCGCGAAGCGCGTATCCCGCATTCCTTGTAATTATGGAACAACTTTCTCTCCAATTAACTTTTAAATGTATTGCAAAAGGACACAAAAAAGGGATTTGTTTTAACAACGCCCAATGGGTTTTTATTGTTTTTCAATACTTTTACCTGTACTAGAACGGATGCGACGGCCAGTGACGCACAGGATTGGTTGCCGTTCCTTCACTAAACGCAGAAACTGCTCCCCGCGTCGTAGTAAATCCTACGCCGTATCCCGCGCGTAGGGACGCCTCGGGGAATGTGTAGCTCCTTCCGCTCGTCGGGGGTTGGCTCCGGACGTCGCTCAAACGGGTGACAGGTGTCAAGTTTGCAATGACGTAGCGGCGTCAAAGTGGGCAGAGCCGCCACGTGAGTGTTGCTGGGATACGTTCCTCCTTTCCATTACGTCACTTCCAGGTACCTTTTCTCAAATATCGAACCTAGCTCTCCTGTTGCCCAAAACAACAAGGTAACAAAAGATAACAACAGGGCGTCGCGGGCGTCGAAGCCGGAGTAACAGCAGGATTCAACGCTGGGGCGAGGCTGACTCTGGCTCGCCCCTCGGAGCCCCTTATGAACCACGCGTGGGCTCCAAGGAACATTCGGCGTAGAACATTCGGCGCCTATGCTTTGTTTCCCCTCAGGTCCGAGCGTGGCCGACTTTATGAGCCGTAGGGCCAATCTAACGCCAAAAAGGCGCACCGTCCTGGCGTGCTCTCCGCAGTTGATAGGACTAGCGGTGTTCGCAGTCTTTCAGTGCATGCTCCTCCGCTGGCTCGTCCTATCAAAAGCGGAGAACTCCATGACGTTGCGCTTTTTGCGCTCTTTGGCTGGACCTTCGGCTCATAACATAGCCACGCTAGGACCTAAGCTGAAACCAAGTATAGAATATTCAGACCTCGCATGCGCAATAGGGTTCTCGAATTTACTAGCATGTGAGAGTTACAGAGATAATAAAAAATTACGTTCTCTGCCTAGAATCAAACCATGGCCGTCTGCATGTAAACCAAGCACGATAATCGTTAGGCCATGAGTGGGCATGGGAGCGCAAGCGTAATGCTGACGCTTAACCAGGACATGCTCGTTTTCGTACAGCTCCCGTTTTTCGTCTTGGTCGGACTCATTCCTGGAACCGTCATCGCTGCCCCGGCCAACAACGTCATCGACAGTCCGGGATCATGCTTGTCATCCTCTGGCTTGGAGGGCCCGTCAGCTGTTTCATGGAGCGCCTTCTTTGCGGATACAGCGGCACCACCCCTGTCGCCACTCCCACAATACCCTTCGGTGGGCCTACAAAAGGAGGTGCCAGAGCGTCGCAGCGCCAGTGGGCATGGGAGCGCAAGCGTAATGCTGACGCTTAACCAGGACATGCTCGTTTTCGTACAGCTCCCGTTTTTCGTCTTGGTCGGACTCATTCCTGGAACCGTCATCGCTGCCCCGGCCAACAACGTCATCGACAGTCCGGGATCATCCTTATCATCTTCTGGCTTGGAGGGCCCGTCAGCTGTTTCATGGAGCGCCTTCTTTGCGGATACAGCGCCACCACCCCTGTCGTCACTCCCACAATACCCTTCGGTGGGCCTACAAAAGGAGGTGCCAGAGCGTCGCCGCGCCAGTGGGCATGAGAGCGCAAGCGTAATGCTGACGCTTAACCAGGACATGCTCGTTTTCGTACAGGTCTGTAAACGTTTCTCTCTATATAATAAGCGAACTAGCAACGTATGCCTTCTTCTGCTCCCATGCCCCGGAGTGCTTATTGTATCTGTCACTGATTGTTTTTGTATGCTTAAGGCACTGCTACTGCAGTGTGGTGATGTGGAAACAAATCCGGGACCCCTGTCTGCCTCTGAACAAAGGCAGTTAAATGACATGTTCGTTATGCTGCAAACCATAGAATCCAAATCAACTATACTTGAAGCTGGACAGAAAAACATCAAGGTTGACATAAAACACATCTTAGAGAAACAACAAAGCCTTGATACCGCTCTGTCTTCTCTTTCAAATCGGGTTACTTCAATTGAAAAGGACGTATCTATCATTGCTGAAGTTAAGCATGACATTAATGAACTACAGGTTGTGACGTCTGAGCAGAGCGCTGCAACATCAACCTTGCTTGCTCGCATAGACGACTTAGAGAACCGTTCGCGTCGTTCAAACTTGCTGTTTTACGGTATCCCTGATGCTCCTAGCGAGTCTCAACAAATTTCTGAACAGAAAGTGCTTGACCTTGCGAAGGGCAACTTGGGCGTCGCAGTTGATAGCTCACATGTCGAGCGTGCGCACCGCCTTGGTGCTTTTCGTCAAGGGAAAACAAGGCCTATCATTGTGAAATTCTTGTCTTTTAAAATGAAAAACCAGCTACTTTTTTCCGCCTCGAAACTAAAAGATACACCTTTTTCATTATCTGAGGATTTCTCACTGACTGTTCGCACCGCAAGGAAGGCGTTGCTCGTATATGCTAAACGACAGACCTCCCCATTCAAACTACGCTTTGATAAACTTCTGATCGGTTCAAAGACGTACGTCTATGACCAACATTCTAAGTTGGTAAATGAACTTCAGCGATAGGGCGAGGCCGGGAGTGTTCGAAACAGCAGATTAGGCTCGTATGAGGGCATCAGTTTTTTATATGCCAATGCTCGAAGCGTTCTATCTAAACGTGATGAGATAAGTACCCTTATCTCGTCTTGCAGCGCCAAAAAATTCTTACTGACCGAGACGTGGTTAACTCCTGAAGTCACTGATAGTGAAATACTGCCTGATCATTCTAACTTCATTATCTATCGTCTCGATCGACAGCAACGGCGCGGTGGTGGTGTTCTTATAGCCGTAGATAACAAGATACCAAGCAGAGTTATTCCTAATCATTCACAGCTTGAAATAGTTTGGGTCTGCTTGCAATGCAGTTTTAGGTCTGTCTTGGTTGGTGTCTGTTACCGTCCTCCTGACGCGTCACACTTGTTCTCAAGCCTTCTTCACGATGAATTGTCATTACTTTCAACAGAATATCCAACCTATACCATACTTTTATTTGGCGATTTTAACTTTCCGTGCATTAATTTGTATGACCCAACTCCTGTCTGCTCTAAAAACTCCAGTGTTTGTCAACAATTTATTGACGTCGTTTTAGATTTCAATCTGTCTCAAATAGTTTCCCTTCCTACGCGAGTCTCTCCTTCCTCTTCAAACATTTTAGATCTTGTTCTTACTTCTCACCCTGAATTATTTCCAACGCCTTTGGTATTGTTGGACGGCATCAGTGACCAGAAATCAATTCATTCTTGCATAAAAGTTGAAACTACAAAAATTGTTCGTTCAGGAAAGAAAATATTGCTATACGACAAAGGCAATTACGAAGAAATAAACCGAGCGTTGTGTGACTATTTTTCTTTTTTCTTAATTAATTTTGATTCACGAGATGTTAACGAAAATTGGAACTTATTTAAAAACAAGTTAGAAGAACTTGTTAACATCCACATCCCATTCAAATACCTCAGGCCTTCCTCGACGAAACCATGGTTCAATCGACAACTTAGGTCTCTCTGTAATAAAAAGAAAAGGCTTTTCCGTGTTGCTAAACGTGATGACACTCCTGAGTCATGGTCCAAATATAAAAATAGTGAACATAAGTACAAAATGAAACTACAAGAGTGCAAAACCGTGTACTCTCAGCAGACGCTCCCTTCCATATTACTTAACAACCCTCGTCGTTTCTGGAGTATTGTTAACTCAAAAGACCACGCTTTACCAAAGATGTTTAGCGACTCGGGTGATGTTGTGCCAGATAATCAGTGTGCAGCTATGTTTAATAATGTTTTTTGCAATGTGTTTACACCTATTTCTACCGACTGTTTACCTGATCACGTTCCTGCTGATTATTTTCCAATGGATCCTATTTTTGTAGAATTTAATGGTGTATCTAAAATTATTAACTCATTAAAGGTCTCGTCGTCCTCTGGCGTTTACAATATTAACACTAAAATATTACGTAACACTAGCCTGTCTTGTAGTTTATTTCTGACCAAAATATTTCAGCAGTCTTTGGAGTCGGGGGTGGTGCCTGAGGACTGGAAAATCGGCAAGGTCATTCCAGTCCACAAAAGCGGCAGTAAGTCCTCTCCCCTCAACTATAGGCCTATATCTCTTACTTGCATCCCATCCAAGATCATGGAGCATATCATTTTCACGCATCTGTTTGATTTCCTTGAAAACAACTCATTTTTTAGCAACGCGCAGCACGGTTTCCGCCGCAACTTCTCTTGTGAAACGCAGCTCCTATTTCTTACTAATGACCTTCACCTAAACCTTGACTCCGGCTACCCCACAAGTGCTGTATTTTTGGATTTTGCCAAAGCTTTTGACAAAGTGCCACATAACCTCCTTCTGCTGAAACTTTCTATGCTAAAGATTGACCCTAATATACTAAAATGGATCGAATCATTCCTTCTTCAACGTCGTCAGTTTGTTTATGCTAACCACACCAAATCCTCCCTGTGCTCCGTTTCTTCTGGTGTTCCCCAGGGGACAGTACTCGGCCCATTACTCTTCCTAATATATATTAATGACCTTCCTCTCAACATCTCTTCCACTGTGCGGCTTTTTGCCGATGACTGTGTAATCTACCGTAAGATAACCTCTACTGATGATATTGTAACGCTTCAGGACGACATTTCTAAAATTTCTGAATGGTGTAACACATGGCGCATGTCCTTAAATCCTAAGAAATGTCAATGCATGTGCTTTTCTCGTTCATTGTCAATTACCTATCCTGTATTTCTTTTGAACTCTGTCCCCATTGATTATACTAACCAATACAAATACTTAGGCTTGCATCTCACACCTAATCTATCATGGCATACTCATATCAAAACAATAATATCCTCAGCAAACCGCTCTCTAGGCTACATTCGCCGAAACTTTAGATCCTCACCTGAAAACCTAAAACGTATTTTGTATACCACTATCGTTAGGCCTAAATTAGAATATGCGTCTTCCATCTGGCATCCTCATCAGAAAAATTTAACAGACTCAATTAAATCCGTTCAGAACCGTGCTGCTCGCTTTATTTTTAATGACTATTCTCGTACCTCAAGTGTATCATCAATGAAGTCCCGTCTTAACCTTTCTCCACTTTCCTCCCGCCGTCGAATTTCCCGTCTTTCTCTTCTTCATAAAGTCTTTTACACACCTTTTTTGAAAATGTCTCTTCTAAACCCGCCCACCTACATATCATCAAGACCGGACCTTTCATGCAAGATCGCCCGTCCCAAGTCATCAAGTGAAGCACACCAGCATTCCCTCATCCCTGAAACAATCGTGGACTGGAATGACCTCCCGGACGCCATAGTTACCATACCCGACTCCAAGCAATTCCGACTAGCCCTTCAAAACCACTTGTATTAAACCCACTCCCCTCTATAACGCCCCCGAGGCATTGAGGGTATGTATAAATAAATAAATAAATAAATGGGCGCGCTGCCTACTTGATCAGCTACGCGCGCGGCATTATTCCCACCTTTAAAAAAAACGCATCGTCCGTCCCAATGCAGCACAAAATGAAAACACAGATCCACAACAAAAGGACAGCAAAATCGCGAGCCACAGTTCAAAGTTCACTCTTTGACAAGAGTCCGAAGTTCTATCGTTCGTAATACGGCTTGAGCCGGACAATGTGCATCACCTCGGGTTGCGCCTGGCGTCTTGTAGATGGGAGCGTTCCGTCGGGAAGAACGTCGTTGTTCAGATCGCCGAGGGGTCGTATGATCTTGTAGGGTCCGAAATCGCGTTTTAGAAGCTTCTCGCTGAGACTGCGGCGCCGTATCAGTGTCCACACCCATACCTGCTCTCCAGGTTGATAGTGATCGTCCCGGTGATGAAGGTTATATCGGCGTGCGTCGACACGCTGTTGCTCTTGATTCTTGATTCTTGCCAGATGACGAGCTTCCTCCGCTAGTTGAGAGATCAGTAGAGCGTCGTCGTTGCCATCGTCGGCTAACACGTGAGGTAGCATGGCGCCGTGCATCGTGGTAACCGATCGGCCGGGTACCGGTTGGAACGGCGTCAATCCCGTGGTTTCGTGAACCGCTGTGTTGTGCGCAAACGTATCGTACGGCAACACCACGTCCCACGTCTTCTGCTCTACGTCGACGTACGTACATGAAGATCATGTCGGCGATTATCCTGTTTAGCTGCTCCGTTAAGCTGTTGGTCAGCAGATGGTAAGCGGTGGTTCGTCGATGACTAGTGTGACTGAGCCAAAGAACCTCTTGAGTCAGCTGTGCCATGAAAGATGACCCTCGATCTGTGATCAGCACTTCAGGTGCGCCGTGTCGAAGGAGGATGGACTGGACGAAAAACTTTGAGACTTCAACCGCTGTTCCAGATGGAAGGGCTTTCGTCTCGGCGTATCGTGTAAGATAACCGGTTGCGACGGTAATCCACCGGTTTCCTTGCGTTGATGTTGGGAACGGCTCAAAGAAATCCATGCCGACCTGCTGGAAGGGCTTAGTCGGGGCAGATATCGGCTGCAGGCGTCCTGCTGGCTTCGTCGGAGGCTTCTTACGTCTTTGGCACTCATGGCACGACAGTGTACAGATGGACGGCTTTCGGGAGTCTCGGTCAATAATACATCTCACGAATCCGGGCGAGCGTCCTACCGTAGCCAGGGGGTCCAGTTGTCGGGTCGTTGTGGCATGATTGAAAGATTTCTTCTCGCAGAATGGCAGGACCAACCAGCCGCCAGGCAGGGTTGCTGGTTCCGAGGTTCTTCTTGAAGAGCACGCCTCGCCGCAGAATAAAACTTGACGGGTCTCGGGCTAAGGTTCGTGGTACTGAACTTGATTGACCTTCGAGGTTGTCGATCACGACGCGAAGTTCCGGGTCGTCTCGTTGAAGTGCTCCCATGTTGGCATCTTTAACTGCGCCGAGAAATCGGGCGTCATCGTCGTCGTCAGTGCTGTTTGGAGGAGATTCGACTGGGGCCCCAGACAAACAGTCGGCGTCCTTATGCTTGTGGCCAGACTTATGCACAATGGTTACGTCGAATTCTTGCAGTCGAAAACTCCAGCGAGCAAGGCGTCCTAACGGGTCCTTAAGGTTGGCGAGTTAACAGAGAGCGTGGTGGTCCGCGACAACGCGGAACGGGATCACGTACAGGTAAGGGCTGAACTTGGGTAACGCCCAGACGACAGCGAGACATTCCTTGTCGGTCGTTGAGTAATTTTTTTTTTTCTGCCTTGTACAGTGCCCGGCTTGCGTAAGCGATCACCCTCTGTCTGCTCCGTCTTGTCTTCGGACGAGTACCGCGCCGAGTCCGGCGTCGCTGGCGTCCATGTGAACAAACTCGATTTACATTCTCTTGAAAAACGTCCACAGCTGTCACGACTGTTTGTTTCATACCAGACTTGTGCCTATCTCAAATACTCTGCTCAAAATACGGTACTCCACATACGTTTTCAAGAATCTTGGTATCTTGCAATTACCTTTGATTGAGAGTATCTGATACTGTATTTCAATTACATTTCTGAGTATCTTGTACTCATTATTTCAAATACTATTTTGACATTCCGCCATTTTCCTAGTTTTTCGGTATGAAGGGGTGTGGGCGTGGCACGAGCAAACTTGAACATTCTCTCGACCGACCAAATCCTGTTGCTAGCTCCGATAAGCTACGATGACTAAAATTAAGCTCGTGAAAACATTGTTTTTGTGCCGATTGTGACTCATATTTCACCCCAAAGTTCGTACGATGAAAATGTTCCCCCTCGCCTTCCCAGAGGCGCCTTTGTTTCTCTAAAGTTTCTCCCAAAAAATTATCAAACAAAACGGGAGGTTTTCCGGAAATAATGATTGTCACAATGAGGCGCAACGCACAACGAGAAAGGACCCACGACAATATTGCAGACTTCAGTGTCAAACAAACCAAAACAAATAGAAAATAATTAACACCAAAAAAACACTTTTTTGTGGCTTATTGTATATGTGACTCCGCTACGGCAAAACGTTGAGGTTTCTTTTGTTTCTTTTCTTTTTGTCGTCAGTCCGGCACTTATTGCCCTCGCGAACACTGTCTGTAAGCGAACATTGATAAGCATAGAAGAGGACAGCAAACTAACTACGAGCAGGATAACCTCTCAAAATGTGAACAAAGCGTCTCCCAATGTTAAGGGCCTTTCTGAAGCATCCTACTTGAATAAGGTGCGACGAGTGCCGTGGCTATTATGAGGGCTCTGTTTGTTAACCATTCACTCATTTCCGTATCCCAAGTTCGTTTATAGTGAGCTCCCCATATGGCAAATATGGATTGTAGTTAAACAATGCGTCTAAGGCCCACCACAGGACCCAATATTCAGCGATGTTACTATTCGCAACTTTCAGCGATGGTGGTACCGCAGTGTGAGGATCGCGCTTCCTAGCTCCTGCTTGATCGGCTTCACAAGAAAGGTGCTTGCCTACACCTTCCTGGCGGGAGGCAATAAAGTAGGGCTCTAATACTCCTCGTATAAAGCAAAACTACAATTAATTATGCGTCGCAGACCCCACATCGTACTACTATTCTACGACGATCATCCAGATGACAGCCATTTTGTTAGGCACCAGCGCTCCCCTTATAGGTCGTGAAAGTTGCAAATAGCTAAAGCGGTCTCCATTTTTCTTTTGCCTGAGAAATGTTTGGTAACATGTATCAGTGATATTGTCACAAATGACAAGGTTGAACAAAGAACAACTGGGGAAACTAAAACATTTAGTGGGGCGAACTTGTGCCCAAAAATAAAAAAGGAACACAAGAAAGCAGAGCGTCGCGGGCGTTGAAGTCGGCGTGACAGCAGAGTCGAACGCCGGGGGCGAAAATTGACTCTCGCTCGCTACGCCAAGCCCCTTAGGTACACGCGTAGGCTTCTGGAATAATCGGCGCAGAAAGTTCGACGCGTAGAATATTCGCACCTCGAACAAGCACCAGGATTCTCGAATTTACCAGAACACTAAATTGCAGAGATAAACAAAAGACACGCCGATCGCATGAATCGAACACTGGCTTTTCGTTTGAGAGGCATGCACGATAACCGTTAGGCCACGCGCGCGCTGCCTACTTGGCCAGCTACGCGCGTGGCATTATTCCCCCTTTAAAAAGTGCACCACCCCAAGGCAACAAAAGACAAAACGAAATAAAAAATAACGATAAACTAAAGAGTCATTTGGAACGCATAAGGTCCACAGTTCTATCGAGCGTAGTACGGCTTCAGGCGCACGACGTGGACGACTTCAGGTCGTGGTGGGCGCGTGATGATGTTCTTGTTCCGTCGGGCATCACCTCGTAGTTCTCCAAGTCGACGAAGTACCTTGTACAGTCCGAAATACCGTTTTAGGAGTTTCTCGCTGAGACCACGGCGGCGAATCGGTGTCCAGACCCATACTTTGTCTCCGGGCTGGAAGTGGACGTCCCGACGACGAAGGTTTTAGCGGCCAGAGGTCGACACGTTGTTGGGCTGTAATCCGTAGTATGGCGAGCTGATGGACTTCTTCTGCCAGTTGGGCAACCACCTGGGAGTCGTCGCTTCCGTCGACCGCCGGCTCATGGGGTAACATCGCGTCTAGCATTGTCGTTACTTTGCGACCATGAACGAGTTGAAAGGGTGTCACCCAGGTGGTCTCTTGCACGGCCGTGTTGTAGGCAAATGTGACGTATGGCAAAACCTCGTTCCATGTCTTGTGCTCCACGTCGACGTACATGGAGATTATGTCGGCGATTGTCTTGTTGAGCCGCTCCATCAGCCCGTTGGTCTGCGGGTGGTACGCAGTGGTACGACGACGGCTGGTGTGACTGAGCCGGAGGATTTCTTGGGTCAGCTGTGCCACGAACGATGATCCGCAATCCGTAGTCAAAACTTCGGAGGCGCCGTGCCGGAGGACGATGCATTCGATTAAAAACTTGGCGACTTCAACAGCAGCCCCTGAAGGAAGGGCTTTCGTTTCTGCGTACCGCGTGAGATAATCTGTGGCGACGATTATCCATCGGTTTTCCAGGGTCGACGGCGGAAAAGGACCAAGTAGATCCATTCCGATCTGCTGGAACCGTGCAGTTGGAGGAGGAATTAGCTGTAGAAGAGCTGCCAGCTTCGTTGGTGGTTTCTTGCGTCGCTGGCACTCGTGGCAGGATCGGGTGTAGAGGTGGACGGTTTTGGGGAGATTGGACCAGTAATACTTTTCACGAATACGGGCAAGTGTCCGGCTGTAACCAAGGTGTCCGGACGTCGGGTCGTCGTGACATGCTTGAAAGACCTCCTCTTGAAGGTCGGCCGGGATTACCAGCAGCCACGGCGAGTTGCTGTCCCCAAAGTTCTTTTTGCAGAGTACACCATGTCGAATGGTGAAGGTCGGCAGGATTTGTAAGAAAAAACAGGGCACGGTACTCCCGCACCCTTCCAGGTGCTGAATTAATGCGCGCAGCTCAGGATCGTTTCGTTGAGGTCGTGCCAGGTCGTCGGTGGTGACTGCTCCTAGGAAGCACTCGTCGTCATTGTCGTCGCTGCTGCCGGAAGGTGTTTCGACAGGGACCCTGGATAAGCAGTCGGCGTCGCTGTGCTTGTGGCCTGACTTGTAGACTACAGTCATGTTGAACTCACTTAGTCGGAGACTCCATCGAGGGAGGCGTCCGGAAGAGTCCTTGAGGTTCGCAAGCCAGCAGAGCGAGTGGTTATCTGCGACTACGCGGAACGGGCTCCCGTACAAGTACGAGCGGAACTTCGTGATTGCCCAGACGACCGCAAGACATTCCTTTTCCGTCGTGGAGTAATTTCTCTCCGATTTGGAGAGCGTCCGACTTGCGTAGGCGATGACTCGCTCGGTGCCTTTTTGTACTTGAACCAGTACTGCTCTAAGTCTTGCATTACTAGCGTCCGTGTGAATCTCGGTTTCCGCATCCTGATAAAGGTGTCCAAGGACAGGAGGAGTCTGGAGTCTTCGCTTAAGCTCGTCGAATGCCTGCTGCTGCTCCTCGGCCCATTCGAACTTCTCGGCGTCCTTCGTGAGGTTTGTGAGCGGTGCGGAAATACTTGCGAAATCCCGAACGAAGCGTCGCTAGTAAGCACAAAGTCCGAGGAATCTTCGCACGGCCTTCTTGTCTTTTGGCGCTGGAAATGCCGCGACGTCGCGAGTCTTCTCGGGGCCTGGGCGGACGCCTTCGTTACTAACCACGTGGCCTAGGAACTTCAGTTCGTCATAGGCAAACCGGCACTTTGACGCCTTGAGGGTGAGCCCGGCGGTCTCTATGGCTTGTTGAACAGCTTCGGAGTCATCGCAAGTGCTCGTCGAAGTCAGTTGAAAACACAACGTCGTCGTCAAGGTAGACGAGACAGCTTCGCCACTTCAGCCTGGCCACTACGGTGCCCATGACACGCTGGAACGTTGCTGGCGCCGTGCATAGTCCGAAGAGCATCACCTTGAACTCGTACAGTCCATCCGGCTTGACGAAGGCTGTCTTTTCTCGGTCCCGTTCGTCGACTTCGATCTGCCAGTAGCCGCTCTTCAGGTCCATCAATGAGAAATAGTCTTCAAGTTCAGGAGCAAGTTCAAGAGATGCTGAGAGACAACATAATCCAACCTTTAAGTAGTCCGTGGGAGTATTGCCGCGCGCGCAGCTGGCCAAGTGCAGCGCGCGCGTGGCCGAACGGTTATCGTACCTGCCTCCCACGCGAAAAGCCAGGGTTCGATTTCTGGGAGCGACGTGTCTTTTGTTTATTCCTGCATTTTAGTGTTCTGGTAAATTCGAGAGTCCTGGTGCTTGTTCGAGGTTCGAATGTTCTACGCGTCCCAACTATCCGCGCCGATTATTCCAGAAGCCCACGCGTGTACATAAGGGGCTACGTGTAGCGAGCCAGAGTCAGTTTTCGCCCCAGCGTTCGACTCTGCTGTCACGCCGACTTCGACGCCCGCGACGCTCTGGTTTCTTCTGTTCCCTTTTCTTAACGGAGACTGTACGGCGATCGATGCACAGAGCGCGCGTAGTCCTCGGTAACGATGCGTTGCTTCGCAACGGTGGTTTGGCGTACCTTCGACGACGTCGCAAAGCAGTCGCGGTATTCGGTGAGGAGGTTAATCAGCTGCCGTTGTTTCGGGCGCGGAAGCTTAGGGTCATTGTCGAGCTGCGCTGGCGACGTACTGTCTTGCTGAGGTGGCGAGGTTTCGTCAGTAATCGCGGCGATTCCGGCGGCGTTTCGAAGTTCCTCGGCGTGGCGCCCACGGCTGCACCTTTCGTGAGGTGTTGCGTTTCATTTCGGAAGTTAGTCACGAGCACCACAGTTTACCGATACTGAACTTTAGCTACTCCTCTTGCGGCGCCTATTTCACTTCCGAGGAGCAAATGGAGGCTTCCCTCGAAACAAACTTCGCCGCATGAAGCTTCATCGATCCCGACGAGTACGAAAACACTCGACCGCGGTGCTAAGTTTATGTGGTTTGCGAGGACTCGAACCGCAGATGACGTCGCTTTGGGTTCCTCCGGTGGTGGATCAGGTTTTCGTAGCGTCAGCCAGTTTGTTCCGAGGTCGATGACGGCGCTATACTCGCAGAGAAAGTTCATTCCGAGAATCACGTCCCTCGCACAGTCTTGCAGAACGACGAACTTGACAGGGCACGTCTCACCGTGAATTTTGATTCGAGCAGTGCACCTCCCGACAAGCGTAATGAGGTGTCCTCCAGCAGTTCGTATCGGCGGCCACTCCCACGGCGTTGTCACTTTTCGGAAGGCGGCGAGAGAGCCTCCCACTCAAGACAGAGTAGTCTGGTACCGGTGTCCACGAGTGCCGATGCGTCGTGGACGTCGATAATAACGTTTAGGTTGTTGGACACCGATGCAGGGGCGTCTTTGTGATGCGTAGCATCGGAAGAGTGGGAGCGCTCCGGCGTTTTTTGAGGCTCTTTACATTGGTCGTCTTGGGCAACGCCACCTCCAGGCGTTGCCGCACTTAGTTTTCCTGACGAGATAGGGGGACAGGCTCTCCCGACGAGAGCGGCGGAAGGGCGAAAGCTCACGTCGAGGCGAAGGCGAACGGGAACCTCGAGGTGGAGTCGGCACCGGTGACAGGGGTCGTCGCAGACCCATTAGTCGGTACAGGCACCTCCGGTAGACGTGATCGGCCACGCCGCAGTGATAACACAGCGGTCGTCGATCCGCCGTGCGCCAGACATCTGTCTTCCTAGGCGCCGGTTGTTCGGTGCGGACGAGCCGGGGGTTGCCCTTCCCGACGTCGGAAAGTCTGCGGCTCTGATAGGTCACGTCGAGATGGCGTCGAATACTCCCGGGCAGCTGGAGCCGGTCTCCGAGCTACCGCGGCGTAGGTCAGAGAAGGCTCCTCGGGTACTGCTGCGCTGGCAGGAGCCTCAGGTTGGAATGCCCGCTGAACTTCCTCGCGGACAACTTCGGCTATTGACAGTGAAGCAGGCTGGTGGGCGGCAGGCAGGAACTTCTTGATTTCCTCCTGGACGACGTCCCGGATGATGTCGCGGATGTCCGGGATGCTGCAGCTGGACGGCGAGATTGCAGCAAAGCCGAAAAGTCTCTAGTAGTGTGAGGCCCGTGCGATGGGCGATAGCGAGGGCACGTTGGATGTTGGTGGCCTCAGTGATGAAACCTTCGACGGTGGTAGGCGGGCTCTCCACGAGGCCCCGAAGATCTTTTCTTTCACGCCTCGCATTAGGACCCGCAACGTTTTCTCTTCAGGAGCGTTTGGGTCGGCGCGATTCATGAGGCGGAGAACGTCTTCGACGACGTTTGTGACGCTCCCGTTTGGCTCTTGGTGTCTTGCTTGGAGAACCTTCTTAGCACGCTGTCGTCGCTGCTGGTTGGCAAAGGTGCGTCGCAGCTCGGACTGGAATTCTTCCCACGACGAAATCGACGCTTCGTGGTTCTCGAACCAGGTGCGTGCCGTGCCTTCCAGAGCGAAATTGACATTCTGATAGGCACTGCTCCGGTGTCCATCGATTATGGCGGTCCACTCGTTCATAATGTTGTAGCCAATCCTCAACGTCCTCGTGGATTTCCCTGTGGAAAGGCGTCGGAGTCCGGGGTGCGACGGGCAGGTATACGACGGCAGAAGCGGCCGGGGTCTCCGACTGGTTGGCAATCATCGTCCTCCTTGTTTGCTTGGTCTTGGGTGGCAAGGGTCCTAATTCCGGGGGTAGGCCAAGGTTCCGGCGACTTTATCAGATCTTGCTCTGGTCTTCGTGTGCTTTTTGGGGGCTTGGGTTTGGACGCGCACTGCGGGAACTCGGAGGGGAAGCGCTGCACGGACATGCGGTACCCAGCACCTCCACCAAAATGTCACGAATGACAAGGTGAAACAAAGAATAATTGGGGAAACTACAACGTTTAATGGGGCGAACTTGTGCCCAAAAATAAAAAAAGAACAAGAAGAAAGCAGAGCGTCGCGGGCGTCGAAGTCGGCGTGACAGCAGAGTCGAACGCTGGGGCTAAAACTGACTCTGGCTCGCTACGCGAAGCCCCTTATGTATACACGCGTGGGCTTCTGGAATAATCGGCGCAGAAAGTTCGACGCGTAGAGCAATTCGGACCTCGAACAAGCACCAGGATTTTCGAATTTACCAGAACACAAAATTGTAGGGATAAACAAAAGAAACGTCGCTCCCAGGAATTGAGACCTGGCTTTTTGCGTGGGAGGCAGGCATCGATAACCGTTAGGCCACGCGCGCGCTGCCTGCTTGGCCAGCTGCTCGAGCGGCAAGTGTTCTGCTCGTAATGCCAGGACTGCAAAAAATAGCCCTACGATGTTTTCTTTTTTGTTTTTTAATCGATTTGTGTCGATTTGTGCTAATAAACCATTCTGGTAAACCAGATTTGCGCAACCGTATATTTGTGTTTGTCACAAACGTAGATCCAAATTACGCTCTGCGGACGTATCTTCAAAAGTAATTGAATTACATTTCTTAAGTATTTGTACTCTACTCAAGATACTTCGCAGTAAAAGTAACTTGAGTAGTAGTTTAAATATTTCATGAAGCAGGTATTTAGTAACTTAACTTAAATACATTTATTGAGTATTTTCTCCAACACTGTTTCATTCCATACTCAATAGAGCATCAATTTGTAGGCTGATGTAGTGCAAACTTCTCTTTTATATATTGCCGCGCGCGTTGCCGAGTGAGCGCGTGACCGAATGGTTCCCGCGCTTGGCTATCACGCGGAGGATCCGGGTTCGATTCAGTGAACGGACTCCTCTTTTATTCATTCTTTCAACTCGACATTCTCGTAAGTTCGAGAACCTTCTTCTCGTCTGATCGAGTTACGAAGGATCTACGCGCCGAATGTTCTACGCCGAATCTTCCAGAAACCCACGCAGTATACAAAGGGTGATCCGCGTGGCGGTCCGGAGTCAGTCTCGCCCCAGTACTCGATCCTGCCGTTACGCCAACTTCGACGCCCGCGACGCTCTGTTGTTATCTTCTGTTTCCTTTTGGTTTTACGCACAAGTTCGCCCCATTACACATTTCAGCTTCCTCAGTCATTCTTTGTTTCGTCACCTCGTTATTCGTGATATATTGGTGGAGGTACGGGGTACTGCATGTCCGTGCAGCGTACCCCTCCAAGGGCCCGCCGTGCAAGCCCGATTCCAAGTCCGGTGAGAAGACCACTCTACGCGGAACCCGAAACTCGGACCAGCCACCGCACCCAGAGACAGGATCCTGAATTTGATTTGCTGCTGGACAAGCCCAAGCCGAAGAAGACGACGATGGCTAACCAGTCGCATACCTAGGCCGCTTTTGCCGGCGTACACCTGCCATCGCACCCCGGACTCCGACGCCTCTCCACGGGGACGCCCACGAGGACATCGAGGACTGGCTGCAACACTATGAAAGTGTGGCCCGCCATAACGGGTGGACAGCTGAGCAGTCCTTGCAGGACATCTACTTCTCGCTGGAAGGGACTGCGAGGTACTGGCTGGAGAACCACGAGGCTTCTTGAACTTCGTGGGAGGTGTGTAAGCAAGAACTAAAGAAGATGTCCACCAGCCAACACCGGCGCGAGAGGGCCGAAGACATCCTCCGAACAAGGACCCAAGGCTTAAATGAGAGCACCACCAGCTTCGCCAAGAATGTTCTTCGCCTGAGCGCCCACGCCGATCCTCAGGCTACAGAGGAGAAGCTGCGGCACCTGATGAGGGATGTGAAGAGCGAAATATTCGGCGGTCTTACCCGCAATCCACCGACAACAGTCGACGAGTTTGTCATGAACTTGGTACAAACATTCCCGACATCCGTGACATCATCTGTGAAGTCGTCCAGGAGAAGCTGAAGAAACTGCTGCCTGCTGCCGCACGCCCGGTCTTGCTCTCCATCGCCGAGGTCGTGTGGCCATCCAACCAGAGCCTCCAAGTAGCGTGGCAGCCTCCGAGGAACCAACGATAACCTACGCCGCAATGGTCCGGCGAGCGCCACCAGCTCCGCGTCCGTGCATGGCGCCTTCCCGACGTGAACCTTCAGCGCCGCAGTATTCCCGGCGCCAGGAAAATCGGGCGCACGCTCACCCAGAACAAGCTGCGCCGACAAAGATTGACGTGTGGAGGACGGCCGATGGACGCCCGTTGTGCGACCACTGCGGGGAAGCCTACCATATCTACCGCCGCTGCCCTTACCGGCGAATAGGTCTGCGCGGCTTTCACCCGAAGCGACCCACGCCCACACTACGGAGAGCGACCACAGAAGATTGAAGAGTATCTTCGACGACCTCAGTCTCCCCCGCCTACACCTCGCCGCGGGTCACGGTCGCCGTCGCTGTGACGTCCAGCTTCACCGATGCACCGACCCCATCATGAGAGCCTATCGCCCATTTCTCGCCGGGAAAAGTAAGCGCGGCAACTCTCGGAGGTGAAGTTGCCATGAACGGACGACGTAAAGAGCCTCCAAAAACGCCGGAGCCTTCCCACTCTCCCGACACCACACATCGCAACGACGCTCCTGCAATGGTGCCCAACAACTTAAACGTTGTTATCGACGGCCACGACACATCGGCACTCGTGGACACAAGAGCAGACTACTCAGTCTTGAGGGGAGGCTCTCTCACCGCCTTCCGAAAAGTAACGACGCCATGGGATGGGCCGCAGATACGAACCACTAGAGGACACCTCATCACGCCTGTTGGAAGGTGAACTGCTCGCGTAGAAATTCAAGGCCAGACGTGTCCTGTGAAATTCGTCATTCTAGAAGACTGCACCAGAGACGTCATTCTCGGCATGGACTTTTTGTGTGAATACGGCGCCGTCACCGACCTTGGAGAGAACATATTGACTCTACGAGCACCTGTTCCGCCTTCAGAGAGACCCCGAACAGTGTCAGATGCCGTCCGAGTCGCTGCCGAATACGTGAACCTGCCGCCGAGATCAAGTGTAGTGGTAACCGTAGTGACCGTTGCAGCTACCTGCGGCGAAGTTGTTTTAGGAGGAAGCTTCAATTGCTCCTGGGAAGAGTAATAGGCGTCGCAAGAGGAATAGCTGAACTTACGGATCACCGCACTGTGGCTTTCGTCATCAACTTCCAAAAAGAATGGCAATACCTCACGAAAGGTGCAGCCGTGAGGCACATCGAGGAACACCGGAACTCCACCGAAATCGCTGCGATTACTGAAGAATCCTAACCACCTCAGCAAGAGCAGTACGTCACCAGCGCAGCTCGATATTGACCCTAAGCTTCCGGGACCGAAACTACGGCAGCTAATTAACCTCCTCGTCGAATACCGCGACTGCTTTGCGACGTCATCGAAGGTGCGCCAAACACCCGTTGCGAAGCACTGTATCGTTACCTAGGACGAGACGCGCCCTGTGCATCGATCGCCATACAAAGTCTCCGTAAAAGAAAAGAAGGAGATCCAGGAGCAAGTTCAAGAGATGCTGAATGACTACATAATACAATCTTCAAGCAGTTCATGAGCCCCTCCAGTCGTACTGGTTAAGAAGAAGGACAGAACACTTACGTTCCGCGTGGACCACCGACAGCTGTATGCGGTGATGAAGAAAGACGTCTACCTACTCCCTCGCATCGACGACACGTTAGACCGGCTGCGCCACTCCCGATATTTTTCATCGATTGACCTGAAGAGCGGCTACTGGCAAATCGAAGTCGATGAACGGGACCGAGAGACGACAACTTTTGTCACGCCAGATGGGCTGCACGAGCTAGTTCAAGGTGGTGCCCTTTGGACTGTGCACAGCGCCAGCAACATTTTAAGCCTGTCATGGACAGCGTCCTTACAGGCCTGAAGTGGCAGAGCTGTCTCGTCTACCTCGACAAGCACTTGCTGCGACTCTGAGCTGTTCTCCAAGCCATATGGACCGCCGGACTCACCCTTAAGCCGTCAAAGTGTCGGTTCGCCTATGACGAACTGAAGTTCCCAGGTCACGTGGTTAGTAACAAAGGCGTTCGCCCAGACCCAGAGAAGACTCATGCTGTCGCAGCATGCTCAGCGCCGACAGACAAGAAGGGCGTGCGAAGGTTCCTTAGACTATGTGCCTACTATCGGCACTTCGTTCGGGATATCGCAAATATTTACGCACCGCTCACAAACCTCACTAAGGACGCTGAAATGTTCAAATGGGTCGAAGAGCAGCAGCTGACATTCGACGAGCTGAAGCGACGACTCCAGACTCCTACTGTGTGGGAAATTTCGATCAGGATACAGAAACCGAGGTTCACACGGACGCAAGTAACGCAGGACTTGGCGCGGTACTGGTTCAAGTGCAAAAAGGCACCGAGCGAGTCATCGCCTACGCAAGTCGAACACGCTCCAAGGAGGAAACAAATTACTCCAGGACTGAAAAAGAATGCCGTGCGGTCGTCTGGGCAATCACGAACTTTCGTCCGTACTTGTACGGGAGCCCGTTCCGTGTAGTCACGGACCACAGCTCGCTCTGCTGGCTTGCGAACCTCCAGGAGCCGTCAGGACGCCTGGCTCGATGGAGTCTCTGACTACTATGAATGTGATCTACAAGTCAGGCCACAAGCACAGCGACGCCGGCTGCATGTCCAGAGTCCCCGTCGAGACACCTTCCGGCACCAGCGATGACAATGACGACGAGCGCTTACTAGGAGCACTGACCACCGACGACCTGGCACGACGTCAACAAAACGATCCTGAGCTGCGCGCTTTAATTCAGCACCTGGAAGGGCGCGGCAGTACCGTGCCCCGTGTTTTCTCACGAACCCTGCCGACCTTCGCTATTCGACAAGGTGTACTCTACAAAGAGAACTTTGGGGACAGCAACTCGCCGTGGCTGCTGGTAATCCCGGCTGACCTTCGAGAGGAGGTCTTTCAAGCCTGCCATGACGATCCGACGTCCGGACACCTTGGTTACAGCCGGACACTGGCCCGTATTCGTAAAAGGTATTACTAGCCTAAACTTCCCAAAACCGTCCACCTATACACACGATCATGCCACGAGTGCCAGCGACGCAAGAAACCTCCGACGAGGCCGGCCGGTCTTCTGCAGCCAATTCCTCCACCAACTGCACCCGTCTGGCAGATTTGAATGGATCTACTTAACCCTGTCAACGTCCGGAAACTGCTGGGTAATCGTCGGCACAGATTATCTCACACGGTACGTCGAAACGAAAGCCCTTCCTGCAGGAACATGCTGTGGAAGTCTCCAAGTTTTCCTCGAGTCCATCATTCTCCGGCATGGCGCTGCCGAAGTTCTGATTATAGACCGTGGATCATCGTTCCTGTTCCAGCTGAGGCAAGAAATCCCTCATCTCAGCCACACCAGCCATCGTCACACCACGGTGTACCACCCGCAGACCAACGGGCTGACGGAGTGACTCAGCAAGACCATCGCCGACATGATCTCCATGTACGTCGACGTAGAGCACAAGACATGGGACGAGGTGTTGCCGTACGTCACATTTGCCTATAACACGGCCGTGCAAGAGACCACCGGGGTGACACCCTTTCAACTGGTTCATGGTCGCAAAGTAACGACAATGCTGGGCGCGATGGTTACGGAACGGGCAGAAGAGGTCCGTCAGCTCGCCAGACTCCGGATTATAGCCCAAAAACGTGTCGACACTGGCCGCTTTAACCTTCGTCGCCGGGACCGTTACTTCCAGCCCGGACACGGGGTGTGGGTGTGGACACCGATTTGCCACCGCGGTCTCAGCGAGAAGCTGTTAAAACGCTACTTCGGACCCTAAAAAGTGCTTTTTCGACTAGGCGATCTGAACTACGAGATGACGATGCCCGGCGGAACACGGACTTCATCACGTCACCCCCAGCGGCCGGAAGTCGTCCACGTCGTACGCCCCAAGCCGTACTACAAGCGATAGGACTATGAATTGCGCTTTTTACTACGCTCGATAGGACTTTGTTTTACAAGCCTCAGTACCTGTGCCATTAGTTTTGTTTGTTTTTCTGTTTTGTTTCCTGGCACGTCGCATCGAGACGATGCGCTTTTAAAAGGGTGTAGTAATGCAGCGCACGTCGCCGAGTGATCGCGTGGCCGAATGGTTACCGCGCTTGGCTATCACGCGGAGGCTCTATGTTTGATTCCAGTGAGCGGGCTCCTCTTTCATTTAATCTTTCAACTCGCCTTTCTCGTAAGTTCGAGAACCTTCTCGTCTAATTGAGTTAGGAATTTTCTACGCCGAATGTTCCAGAAACTCATGCGGGTACAAAATGTGCTCCGCGTGGCGGTCCGGAGTCAGTCTCGCCCCAAAGCTCGATCCTGCTGTTACGCCGAGTTCGACGCTTGCGACGCTCTGTTGTCATCTTCTGTTTTCTTTTCGTTTTGGGCACAAGTTCGCGCCATTAAACATTTTAGTTTCCTCAGTTATTATTTGATCCATGACCTCGTCGTTTGTGACAATATCACCAAGAAGTGATAACCAACTCAAGATCCAGACCCAAATCATGCACTCTAGTAGTCTCCTCATCAACGGTCTTCATGTGTATTGGTGATTTTAACGCTATGCCATACGAAGTTGTTTTTGAGACTACCCCAGCAGCATATAAACTAAAGTGTAAACAATACTTTGTTTACTCAATTAATAAGCTGTTTCTACTTCAATATTCATTTACCTTGCACGCTGTAGTATATTTGTGCATGATGTAAAATCACGCTCAAAGGGACAAGGTCAAACAAGGAAGGAACACAGAACACAGGAAGGCGCGTACTCACAACTCTGGTATATTAAGTGAAGAAAGGGAAGATGAAGAACGATTCATGACGGGGGACATCGGCGTCAGGGGGCAAACAGTTCAATCACAGTCAAATGTTCGCAAAAAGGAAACTTCTTTTTTCTGTCAAAGCAACCAACGGCTGACTAGCGCAGCGATCGGTCAGTCGTCGGTTGCTTTGAGCGAAAAAGAAGTTCGCTATTTGCCAACATTTGACTGTGATTGAACTGTTTACGCCCTGGTGCTGACGTCCTCCGTCATGAACCCTGCCCTTCATCTTCCCTTTCTTCACTCAATATACCAGAGGCGGTTCCAACCCAACGACGCTTGAGGCATTAAAGAATATTGAAATAATGATGTTTCGAAATCTGGAATTCCATCCTAATGACGATGATCAATGCGAGCGGAGATGTAGGAAGGTGGGTTAGTCAGTTTTTGACGAAGGATAGCATTTTGGTGGAATATTTTATGAAAAAGACACAAACAAATATTTTACGGGGATGAATAAGTGATGGTAAACCTAACGTGTTTTTCATGGTAGTAACGCTGGCAGTGCGGTGGTAGTTTGACAGAATGAAACGGGCTGAGCGGTTTTGATTATATTCAAAAATGGTATTTAGGGACGAGTGAGCAGGGCCCCATACAGCTGCAGCATATTCCAATTTTGGACGAATTAGAGTCTTGTACATGGCTAGTTTCAATACAAACGGAGCGAGAAAAATTTCTTTTCAAGTACATTAACATGCGGTTAGCACTGTTAGCTACGTACTCGACATGAATCTTCCAAGAAAGCTTTGACGTTATGGGAACTCCAAGGTAGTTATAAGCAGAAACTGCAGCGAGAGGTTTACTGTTAAGACGGTAGGAATGACACACATATTGAGAACGTTATACTCTCATTGATTTGCATTTGTGACTGTTTAGTTCCATTACCCTCTGGATGCTCGAAAGCGAGGTGGACTCCGAAAGCGCACTGTGAGGTCATACACCGCAACCCGTATGCCGCCTGCTCTGGTGGGGTGGCGTACCTGATCCCCTTCTCCTGTGGCAGAGTGTACGTTAGTCAGACGGGCAGGTGCGTTAATGTCCGGGCAAGGTAAAACTCCGTTTCCTTGCACTCCATCCCGTCTGTACACGTCGTGGTTCATTGTGATAGGTATTCATGTGCTGCGCTATTTGATAACATTAGGATTTTAGCGCTACACAGAAGCAAGTCTGCCATAGAAATTGACGCGTCCTATTTTCTTGCTAGCTATGACGCGGGAATATGTGTGAGGACTCCGTCCATAGCCCTAGCCATTGGCCAGGTGTGTTTTATTAAGAACTTGGGCAAGTACGTGTAGGCGTGTGTCGTCATGGTCGGGGAGGAATTCCTTATCGGGTTGATTGTTTTTGTGTTTATCCTGTTTTTTTATGCTTACTTGCTGTACTGTTCAAAAGTAAAGGTTTCAGTTGAAAGTTGCGCTCTTTCTGCGTTCTCCTTCCACTGTCCATCGTCTTTTTTTTTTTGCTCTCTTTTAATACGTTTTCAACAAGACCAACCAACTAGCCCAACTACACACCTTGTCATATTTTGTGTGCACGCTTTTCTCTTTGATTTTGTATGATGTAAATAGTATATACGCGTACATTGTTTCGACGCTTACCTATATGTATGTTATGAATTTCCCGCCTTGTGTAATGCGCTCGGAAGTCGCGTGCCTTTGAGGTAATAAAATAAAATTAAATGAAAATTGATTCATTCATCACTCATTTTACAGACCTCAAGGGCACCCAGAGGACGAATTTCAAAGGGGGATGGACGCAAAACACGTAATGAACGTAGTTTGTAATTAAGCAGTATAAAATACGAAAAAAGCAAGAAAGAAAACAAAATTGACCTAAACGAGCGAAACCAAATTGACACCAGGAGATATATGATTTGTAAAGCGATTATAGCAAAAGTACTAAAGGTGGTAACTGAACACAAAAACAATAAGCTATATATAACAAGACCGCGCTACATATTTAAAGACAGTAAATGCAGCCTGGGGGTAGATTTACAAGAAAAAAACGAAAAAAACTATGAGCACTACGGTGTGATAAAGGAGCTAGACACTGGGCGAAATAACGAAGTGAAAGGATGCTTTTAGAATATCTTCTTTTGCTTTTCGATTATTTTCAATAAACGTTATATTAATTATTTTTATGCAGGACCGAGATAAGAATTTACGGTGTCCCAAATCATGCGCAGGGAATTTTAGCGAGATGTAAAGTGCAGTTCATATGGCCCCACCAACACGTTGATCCGGACAAGAGTATACACGCCGTCGACACGGTAATTGCCCTACTAAGTCATTGTAGACCTCAAAACATAGCACATTGCGGGTAATTGTGTTGCACGTGAAACATAACACAATAACCCAGTCAGATTCCTCTGCTATTGACGTCTACGCTGTCGAAAAGTCTTCATCGATTAGTTTAGCGACTCACTTAACGCGTGGCATGTACACTCGATAGCAGTTCTTAGAATGAAGATACCGGCGCTAACCGGGTTTTAAACCGCTGGCGCTTTTGCAAATCCTGAACCAGCCAATCAGCGTTGAACTAGGGGTGTGACGTCATCACTTGGCTTAGCCAATCAGCAGCGAGTTAATAGGCGTCTTCACTTTTCGGGTTTGCGATTTCAAGACACCTCCTGACTAGACAAAGGACGTTTCACGTGAAAACTAGCAAACTTGAAGGGTGTTCTGGGTAAATTGGCTCTGTGTAGTAGATGACCGTTGCAACCTGATGGCGATCGTAGATTTGTTGCCTGATTCCCATGATCCGATTTTCCTTGCGATATTCACTTTCGACGTTGAGTACCCCATCTTGTCTACGCTTTTTCTATGTTGCAACCAGAGTGACGTTGCAACCAAAAATAGCAAGCAGAATGTCATTGTATGATTTTGGCTTTAGCGTCTCTTCTGCCGCGTCTATGCGGAACATATCGCCGTACGTCACATTATGCACGCAAAGTTTTGCGGTGCGACCAATCTATTTTAATTTCTTTGAGGGCCCAGAAGTTGTCAGACTTCGCTGGCAAGACGTAGAATCAACAATTCCAGCGGAAAAAAGCACGAGTACTCACACCGACGCGGACATCTCATTCCAACGGTTTGTTGATGAAAGACGGCGCGCTTCTTGCCCACAACCCATCGCGCATGTGTAGGGGAGTTCCGGTTTGTCTGTAAATATGAGCTTTTGTGCTTCATAAGTTGTTCTTCGACGTTCTGATTGGCTCAGGCTGCGATCTGATTGGCCGCGGTGCGATAAAGATATGCAGATGACTCACCACGTCTTGTCATTCTTAAGCTCTCAGTTACTATGGTAACCCCACAGACAGGCTTTTCTGAAACGGGAGTCAAGGGGTACCCCGGTATGATGCATCCTGCTGCGTAATTCGTTACACATGCTAATTAGAGTGAGGCCTAATATGGGTTGGTTCTTCAAGGTACCTTGAAGAACCAACCCATAAACGCACGCGAAGAACGCTTGGAAACCGAGTCGATTATGATATAGTACATAAACCACGAAGAAACTTTTTACTTCTGCAGCTATGACTCAATGGGTACCGCACAACGACTGAGCAGGGGTTAGCAGTCGCACTCCTCGGTGACGAATCATATCGAGCGTACATTGAGCTCAAGGTTTGTGGGAGCCGAGGGTGAAAGACGAGGCAGAGAGCACGTGACAGGCGGTCGGCGGAAAAGTCACGGGCTGGCGCGAGACAGTCCGTGCTGAGCGAGGCTGGAGCTGGGAAGGAACGACGGAGCCGGACTGCCTGGCCTGGCCCATGGCGAACCCCGGAGCGGTCCACCAGCGAGGTTTGGAGACGAACCGGTGGAAACGGCAAGCCCTGGCCATACAGACCTGGGCTATGACGATCCCGTGGTGGTTACGCAGCGAGACTCGGGCTGTGGTAGTCCTGGACAGCTAGCCTACGCAGCGCTGGCGAGGGAAGAGCGATCCGCATGCCTGGACACGGACTCCGACTGCGAGCTCTGATCCACGGGCGACAACAAGGGTCGGCCGGCCCGGACTGCGAGCTCTCGACGACGGGCAAGCGGGAGGTACAGTAAACCGATTCGCTGCTTCTTGTTGTGTTATGTCACTCCCTGGGTGACAACCGAAACGTATACCGTCGGGCGGCGATTAGTTTGAAGAGCGACCTCCATAAAGAACCCCACATCAAAATGGCGCATCCAACGTGGAGCCCGTTCAGTATGCCTCTGCTTCTAGTCGTCCCCAGGCAGTCCCACGGATTCGTTGAGCGGGTTGTTCACTAACGCTAACGATGCCCGTTGAGACAAAGTATGTTAAAATTTTGGCGACTTGTATCACAGCAGAGCTCAGCAGGTGTCTCCTCGAATCGAGTACCTTAAGGGCTCGATTTACGAGGTTGCGGACGCGCTTTCTCGGGTACCCCAGAATAGTGGTTGGCAGGAGGTGATGCTACCGGGGGGAAGACGAGGAGCGCGGTTAAGATGTAAGGAAGTCGTCTTCGGAGGCTCAAGAGAGGCACGGCATGTTCGCTGGAAGGCAGGATAACGATTGGCAGGAGGAGGAGCAGCCAAGACTCATTGCAGATTTAGGATTTAGGCTTGGGGTGATGCGGTAAGCAAGTAAGCGCTTGTCGAGGCCCGAGTTGCAGGTGGGTTTTTGTCAGTGGGTGTCGGAAAGATTGCGAGAATGGCAGTTGACACCGGGAAAGACTGGCGGACGAGATTGTCTGCGGGTGTCAGAAAAATTGTGGGGATAGGCAGTTGACACCGGGAGCGCTGGCAGGCGAGTTAATGAGCACTATCATTTGTAACTTCTGGGCCAAGACGGCTAGTGGCTTCGCGTCATTCCAACAATCGACGAAGGGCAGAGAAAAGGCTCTCCGTTTAGGGGGGTCGTCCCTCTAGAAAACTAAAGAGCCGACTTAAAAGATGCTTTTGCGACTTCACTCTGGCCGGTCATGGCAGTGACAGCAAAACTTTTAATAAGTTATTTCGAGTCACGACCTGGCCGGGGATGAGGTGGTAGACATTTGGGTGGCTCGTAGTGTCCAGCCTGTCTTGAGGCGTGAACGGTTCAAGCGGGCTTGCTCGCTGAGCTGCCGCCTCCTCCGAGGTCCGATCAGTCAATACAGCTCGTATGCACTTGGACGGAACTAGGCGCTGACGCTTACATCGAGTAGCACATGGTATACGTAGTCGTTGCGGAACGCGGGTATGATATATGGCCACCCCGCAACAGGCTTTGGATCCCTTCGCTTGCGCAAAAGATGGACTAGGTTTGCACCATCGTTACCAGTTCTGAAGGAAACTCACGCTTTGAGCAACGCAGCTAGTGGTTTTGCCGCATCGCTTGCTCTGAGGTGAGAAGGGCAACCGATGTATAAAGACGCGAGCGTCGTGTCTTACTTCTAGTCTTACTCGGCGAGATAAAAACGAGGAGGCTTGCCCGGTTCACATCGCTGACTTGAAAGGATACTACCGTCGTCGCGATGGGGAAGATGTATAACATGATGTTCTGGTAGGACACAAGAAATCCCCTGTTCCCGGCAACCCAGGAGCGAGCTCTGGAATGCGGACTCGCCGAGTCAGCCGCTTGGCACACGAACCCGTCGGCAAGCAATTTGGCGGTGGAGGCTATGGCCACTGCCACAATCTGCGGCAGAGTATTTGTTCGTTGTGTGTTGTTTTAACACTTTGTTCTGCACAGAATGGCTTCTTGGAAAGATGGCCATAGACGGCGTGACCCAGGAAGCCCATCGGGAGGTTTTTCGCAAGTTTTCAGAGTGGCTGACACTTGTTCGACCTCACGAACGGTTCAGGCGGGCAGTTCTAAGCCCGTTTCGATCTCTAAGCGGAACGTGGCAGGTCCGTCCGCGTCGGGGGACCAGCTTAGAGCAAGCCCCCTGCTGTATCGCGGTGAGGGGGACAGCGAGCGACGGAAAGGTCGGCATTGTCTGCCGGCTTCGCTAGAAGAGCCAGCTTATGCCGGCCCCAAGGAAGACCGACGCCGAAGGTCCCACCACCACCTACGCTGCTTTCGGACGCTGCAATCTGGCCACTCCGGCAACAACAACAGCGGCCACCTCTTTGACACCTCACACGGCGCCGGCCAGAGTGTCCACCTGTTCCCCCGTGCCTCGACGTGGAATAACTCCTCGCTGAGGCCCATGCAGTCCCGTGTATCGGAAGTGCCCCGAAGTCCGGGCCTTGAGGGGGGGGGGGGGGGGGAGAGTGTGGGAGCCGAGGGTGAAAGACGAGGAAGAGGGCGCGTGACAGGCGGTCGGCAGAGAAGTCACGGGCTGGCGCGATGCAGTGCGTGCTGAGCGAGGCTGAAGCTGGGCAGGAACGACGGAGTCGGGCTGCCTGGCCTGGCCCATGGCGAACCCCGGAGCGGTCCACCAGCGAGGTTTGGAGACGGACCGGTGGAAACGGCGAGCCCTGGCCATACCGACCTGGGCTATGACGATCCGGAGGTGGTTCCGCAGCGAGACTCGGGCTGTGATAGCCCTGGACAGCTAACCTACGCAGCGCTGGCGTGGGAAGGGCGATCCGCAGGCCTGGACACGGACTCCGACTGCGAGCTCTGATCGACGGGTGACAACAAGGGTCGGCGGGCCCGGACTGCCGGCTCTCGACGATGGGCAACCGGGAGGTACAGTAAACCCATTCGTTGTCTTCTCGTTGTGTTATGTCACTTCCTGGGTGACGAGCGGAACGCATACCGTTGGGGCGGTGATTATTAGTAGAGCGACCTCCAGAAAGTAACCCACAGGTCTTGACGATACATATACAATACTGCGATAATCGAGGCACGAGCGAGCCACCAGGTGATAAATTCACAGAAGGCAAAGTCGGTCGGAGCCTAAAGCTACGATGACACTCTTATACATCACGCAAAAGACAATCTGCTGACACTGTCTGAAGCGCGTTCTTCCCTGTGGGCAGTCTTTTACACGTTACTCGAAAATAAGTGATCTTTTACAATTACAATTACTTCTAGTTGAAAAGTGTTAAAGTAGATTACTTTATTACTCGAGAAGAAAAAGAATTGGCTGTTGCCTGAAGCAGTAACCGTTACTTTTCCAATTACTTCAGATGTCCAAGCCGGCAGAGCTTTCTGCTGGCTTGAAAACAGGCTTTTCGTACTGCCCATTATTTAATTAGAATCACCGATTTATGAGCTATTTATCTTCTTAATGCACTAGTTTGGATAAACTCATCCTCCATTTGGAGACTTGGTTCGAGGATTTCATGGTAGAAGGCCTGTACAAACAAACGGCACCCTTAAAAAAGGGAGGGGAAAATTGTAATTGTTACAAGTATAGTTTTAATACTTCCAAAAGTATTCAGATTACTCACGAATAAAATATAAAAAATGTGATATAATGATTACAAATCTATTACAAAAAGGAGCCGATTTCAAGGTATTTTATTAGAGAGCTTTAGGGGACCGTTATTGCACATCGAATACGGTACAATAGGCCTTCCGGTACGAACTGCGCATGCGCTACAACAATAGACGCGCATATGCGCAGTTGGTACCGGAGGGCCCATCGTACCATATCGGATGTGCAAAAACGCTTCTCTACTAACTTGTAATGAGTACCGCTCAAGTCTGCCGTGCATGACGGTTCTGTAGCACTGATCGTACAAACAAAACGTCTGCAGACATATTCGAGGCACACATCAAACATATGCCAGAGGCGTGTCCGCAGATAATTCACGTTTTTTTCGATTTGCGCAGTGCGCATGCGTGCAATGCTCGACGCTCGTGGGTGCGAAATTGCGAGCTACCGGAACAAATGTGCCATCTTGAACGTTGCGCACAAACCTCGTTTCCCTTGCCTTTTTCGCGGAAAATAGTTTTCTTTTAATTTTTTGCCGAGGTTAATAGGCGTTCCGCCGATTTACCCAAGCATCAAAGAGAATGCCGGGAATGTAGGTACACACGCTGCGCGTGCTGGCTTCTGTAGCTGCAACTGTTCCAAAGCAAAAATCTAAAGCAAATGACACTCGCACTCGCGTTCCACAAACGCTTTATTTTGGTTATTTCTCCGACTCTTTTGTATAGGGAAGGTGAGCGCGTGCAGCATGTGTACCTACGTTCCCAGCATAATTTAGCGGAAGCTCTATTTGCTTTGATCCGAGCCATTCAGCCTCCTCCAAATGTTAACGTGAGGTGTTCCACGCAAGTATGTTGGCAAAAAGAAGAGAGAAGGACACTTTTGATCGCGTCGAAGGAACGAAGCAACGACCGCGATCGTGTCGTCGTCATTGCGTGAGCCCATCTGTTTCAATTGAATGCTTAATCAGTTATCTTATGTTAATTAATCGCTTTCGACTGTACGGTGTCGGTTATCATCCGCTATCGTAACAGTCTTTTTCTTGTGAGCCAAACGGCATGGACTCTTGCCACAACAACGTGGGGTTTGTTTAAATGTACAGCGGTCATGGTAGGGTTTCGTGCAGTTTTGGAGAACGATTACTCAATTGTCCGCCTCAAACGCGAACAAGATTCGTTCAGCCGCGGAACTCGTGACTAAAAATCCTAGAAATGCTACCAATGCACCCACATACCGTGGTCAAATCGGTCAATAAAAGCCTTGCGAACGCGTCGTATTCTATCCACTCAGTCTCGAACCCAAATGTCCCTATAGTCGGCTGCATATATTCGAAAAAAAAGTTGGATTCTGTCATCTTGTCTGCAGCAAACACATTGTATTTTGTATAATGTACGAGCAGTGAATCTGCGGCTTTAAAATACTCTGTATTTTTTGTAAGCCGCGACAAAGACACCAGTGCGCAAAGCGCGTGCACCTAGCAACACTCGAAGGAAAATGTCAGCGCAGCATGGTAATGTAACGGAAGTTTGACACACTCATGTGTAGTGTCCTTCGTGGCACGTATACGTATGTCTAGCTTGTTCTAACAACAGTGATTGTATGCTTCATTGTAAAACCGTAAGCAAGAATTATAACAAGCTCATTTTTTAGAGCCTATCGTGGTCTTCACTCTTCAGCCTCGTTGTATTTTTTGCTCTCACTGTGTCCTGACCGGGTAAGGCCTATGTCGGAATCCAAGTTATCGTCGATCTTGTTGAGGCGCTCGGAGGCTCTGGACTCCAGGGTGCGCCGCATCAGCGGGTACGCGGCGAGCACGTCGTTGAAGTGCTCCACGGACAGGGAGAAGAGGTTGCAGTAGGTCTCGGCGCGCACGCTGGCCACACTTCGCTCATTGGTCAGGAGGCATGTCTCTGCGCAGAAAACCAAAAAATAGGCTTGTTGGTGTATTCAAGGCCACCCGCGTTGACAAAACAAAGAAACAAATACACAAAAACAGACAGACAAACAGACAAAGAAAATACATTATTATGTTTCCCTGGAGGGTTAAGGCAGGTACGTGCACACATCGGTGTTTGAGTGCAAACGAGTGCATTGTAACCGCGTGTAATCGCTTACAACGCCATAACACACTGGCGATATTTATCGAATAATCCTGGAACACGTCCGATATGCGTGTATATTTTACGCGAGCATTTATTTTTTACCGCGCGCTTAAACTCATTTTGACAATGGTATAAGATACCATTTCTTATAGATAGTGAGTAGAGTTGATCAAGAAAATACTAAAAAACTTTTAATCTAGTTATTCACAGATGGGGAGTGCTCCAGGAGAAATGGCGTCAGTGCGACGGTGTATCGCAGATGGTAAGTGTTTCATCTGCGATATTTCCCATCTAGTTATTCGCAGGTGGGAAAGTGTTCCAGCGGAAATGGCGTCATTGCGACAAGCCTTAAGTGCCCCTTTAATTATTCATTGCTAAAAGTCTTTCTTTTTACATAATCTTTGGCATCATGGCGCGTAACGCAGAATGGCTTGATTACTTTTGGCTTCCGTGTCACACCTGCTACGCGAAAAGGACCGCTAGTGGCACAGACACGCATTCGTTTTGAAGATACTCAGACTAACAGATGCGTATTAGGCTCACCTCCAAAATAGGACCCGTCTGAAAGACTAATAGCTACGTCTCCGTTGCTCATCAGAATATTCACGATGCCTTCCTGGATGAAGTACATCTTCATGCCAAGCGTCCCTTCCTTGACGATGACGTTGCCTGGCTGGAAGACCTCGTACTTTAGCTTGGATACTACGTCACTGACGAAGTTGGCGTCAGCGTTGGCGAAGAACGGCACCGATTCCACCAGGGATCGGCAGTTGTAGGTGATTACATCCTGCAAGACATTGTTTAGCGGATTATTGTAATCAAGAGTGACTACTTCAGTAGAAAAAACGCAAAGGTTACGCCAACAATTGTACAAAATTGGTTACCTCCAACACACAACAGGATGTGTCCGTTACAGGACCTCAACTGTTGCAGCATATAGAAAAAACTATAGTTCGATCAGCTATGGCTGATCAGCGCCTAAACAATCAATAGAACAAGGATCCCAGAGGAACAGCGGAGAATTACACTTTTTTGACGAAGCAAAAAGTGACCATTCTCTTCTAGAGGCAACTCTTCAATCTGAGTCCATCTATCATCACAATATACGTTGGAACCCAAATTTTATTAAATTTGTTGTGATTCTAACAATTAACCGTGAAAACCTATGACCTTGGCAAGATGCTTAGACTAACCTCAACGGCGAAGATGACACTGGTTTTGCTATGGGTCCGATATTCACCGCAAGTTGGCAGAACTTCTCATCATTTCGGTGAGTGCTAAATTGCTTTTTGCTGGTCATTCTTTGTCGATTAAGTCTGACTGGTTGAATAGGTTTGGATTCGTCAAAATAGAAGTGCATAAAACTTTTATAACCTAGCTTTGAGCTTCGTACTCTTTCCCAACTGGCACTGCCAACTTCAAAAGTAGTTATTTTTTACGATATACCTTAATTGATTCTTTTGTAAAGTTTGCTCCAAAAATTAAAGCCAGAGTTTCTAGATGGCAGACATGACATTAGATCGTTTATTGTCAGGTGTCTACGACCGCTTAAGTATTGCTTTAAAAGAGGCAAGAATTAAGCATTGAAAAACTTCTAGTGCGAGATGAGTCTTGCATAATTAGTCAGGATTTGCCCACCTCTCGTAGCCCCTCCGAGAGCTCTCCGAAAATGGCCTCCTCGTCGAAGAATTTTCCCTGGTAGCGGTGCTCGAAGTAGTCTGTGATCCTTTGACGAAGACCACTGGGAAGCTTATGGTACGCCATGTATTCCTCGACTTGCTTTATCTGTGGGCGAAGGCAGGTCACAGTAAGGTTGGCACCCCTGCCAGAATCTCATCATATTATAATTTCTGCTAGATGAAACATGTATTTTTTTCTAGTCCCAGAGTAAAAGCACGAACCATTCAGCTACAAGTTAAACTTCAAGAATCGAAGGCGACGTACATGGGGCAAATTGTTATAATTATTTTCGCATTTTCTGCTTTCTGCATTTGAAGACGTTGGCTTTCCCTGGCGTTGAGAGGCGGTGCATTGACCTCATTAGGGAGTCTTGTTCGGCTCTGGACAGGGTGCGTAAACCGCATTTTGGAAAGAATCTATGGCAAGCATGGCGTCCCGGCTGGTGCCCCACGCATGCAAGCACTGAAGCTTTGAGCGTGAACATATGACAAGCTTGCTAATGCACGTGCTTGCTCACACGGGAAGAAACAAAGCGGTTACCAAATGCCCTGCTTGAAATCATATATTTATCAGGGTTCATTAAGATTCAGACTCGCTTCGAATTTGCTAGAGGTCTGTGTGAAGTCCAAGTTCCTCTGCTTCTTTTGCAGGGATGATGGTGACGTCCACACGCCGAGCTTTGATTGGCTATGCTAGAAGGATAGTGGGTAGAGCTCAAAGCAAGCTACCTTGTGGTCTACCCACTATCCTTCAATCAGAGCCGATCATTGCTCGGCATTCTGACGTCACCACGACCCTTGAAAGAAAAGTAGACGAACTTGCTCTTCGCATTGTCTATATGCTCGCTTCCTGAAGGTGGCAGTATAATTGTTGAGATTTCAGACAAAAAACACTGCTCACCTTTTCTCTGTACTGACGACTCGAGGAGTCTAGGGACAGTATAAGGTTTGTGAGTTGACCCAGCAGAAGGGCGTAGCAGGCGACACCGCTGATCATGCTCAGCAGAGTAAGCCACATATCTGCGAGGCTCTGGGGTGGGAAACGGCCGTAGCCTACACAAAGCATCTGGGACAGAGCCTTGAACAGGGACCACGAATACTGCTCAAACCAGCTTTTCTCCTGAAAGAAAGAACGCAGTTCTTGTTGGGTTACAGACCCTTTTCAAATGTGCATGCTCAGTAGCTGCTGCACCAATTATCCAAGACCCCAATTCTTTGGACGCGCCAAAATTACATGTTGTAAGTGAGATCGAAAATAATAAAAATGAATCGTGTTTCTCTACCTGCACCACCTAACAGTATAACAGGTTTAAACCAATAAAAATATAAATAAGAAGAATTCCAATTGAATCAAATTATTTTTAATAAACCAATTATAAAGAAAAAAGGGGAGACTACGATGCCAGAGTTATTGGAATGGAACTGAAAATAATCAGTGTGGGCGTTTATTTATAAAAAGATAAAAATTATTTATATATATCTATAACTAGGTTTACTTGAGAGCAAAGGAGTGTTCGTGTCTTCTAGCTGGTGGACGACAACGACAGAGGCTTGTGTTCTATTAATTTTATTAATTCTGTTAATTCTGAAAAAATAAATATTGCATATAAAAAGTTATTCAGTGTGTTATGGCTTTCCTATAATTTGTGGTGAAGAATTTACTCGTATACAAGTGTTCTTCGATCTTTTTTTAGGCACATAAGTCGGTCGGAGGAGGAGATAGTGATACATTAATATTGACGGAGACAGGTATTTACTAAGTACTTTAATTACCTGTTAAGTATTTGAGTCATTATTTAAGGAAGTTGTGATTGAAAGCTCAGGTTGTATTTAAAAGAAGCTGTAGATGTGTTTACACAATCCTTTAGTTTTATTTTTTTACTTTTATTTTTACTTTTATGGTGCTGAGCGCAGTGTTCCCTTTCAGGCATATAGATAGATAGAGGTGTAAGCGACATGTAGATCTAAGTTTGAAGATGAATATTTCAAACATATGTATTGTATTTAGCTAGTTTTCTTTTCTTAGTAAGGGTATTCTGACTTTAAATTTCAGGCGAACAGTTTAAAATAGTTTATCCCATTAAGATATTATAAAGCAGTGAGGTAGCATGGTCCGCTCAATTTGAATATCAATATTTTATTTTATGTTTTCATATTGTATGTTTTCATTTTACATATTTAACTTAAGGTATTTGATATATTAATTCGTTCTATCTTTTAAGAGTGGTCTTTACATTTTATGCTTTCTTTTAGATATTAAGATATTTGTAGTATTAGTTCATTTAATGTTTTAAGAATGGTCTTGACATCTTATGTTTTCAAATTGGTATAGTTATCATATTTGTTTTACGTAGAAAAGGTGATTTCAACATGTAGTATCAAGACCATTTTTAAAGTATGGTTTTAATACTACAGTGTGTTGGACACATGCTCGTGTTCAATACACTGAATATCTATTGGACACGACTGCTGCGCCATCATTCGGCAAGTCTCGGATCTAACCACACGCTTCCTGTCCAAGAAATGTCCGCCAATGTTGCTTGATTAGATCTTGAAAAAAAGGACATTTGGGAGTGGGAAATGCGCCGGGTGCGTGACGAATGAATAAAAACAAACGGCGATTTATTTTTTAGGTGTCTGAGCTACAGTCTTCCACGGTACGGATTGGAACGAGCAATTGTCAGGCAAGAAGAGAAAGAGAGTTCTGGAGGAACTACAGACGTTTCTGTAGTCGGAAAATCGAATCAAAGGGTACGTATGTAAAAGAGATAGACGCAGGGTAAATTATCTTGATGACGATGATTATAAAAAAAAAATGTCTTTCTTTTTTAAGGGTTGCAGGTTAGGGCTTCTTCCTAAAGTTTATCAACCGTACATAATAAGTACGAGAATTAATGCGAACGTACCAACTTCTCAAGTATGTCGCCCTGCATTTTTCACAGTTCGACTGCTTGCAATCTTCTCCTCGGTTTGATACCAAGTAACTTTATATCAATAGGCTTTCTTCGCCTTCGCATTCAGCCTACATGTTCCCTTTCTCATCGTATAAAACCGTCGCCCTTTAATTTCTCGAAAGTCCTCTCAGGCCATGTCTTCGAACTTCTTCCGTGTTTTCTTTAGTATTTTCTTGCGGGAAGTCTTCTATTGAGTCCATCGTTCCTTTCGTTAAGTGCCACTGCCAGCACCATTGCCAGTTGCTCTGCCGACGACGGAACTCAAGATGGACAATTAGGAACGTGCCCGATCCCCAGCTCTTGTTTATTCCGCTTCAATGCTTGAAGTCGTCTTGGCGTCCGCCTTCGAGTGGGTTTCTAGAACCGGCCTGTATTAACTCTGGATAGCTGCCAGTTGTCGTTAAAATCTAGTGGCAGTTAGTGCTTCTCGACGTCACCGACTGCTCCGTTGGGCGCCGCCGTTCATAATGCAATTTAATTTGTACTGAACTGCAAAAAACTGCTTAGAGGCAGGGTTTCTCAAAGGGCACAGATGAAGCATCGTAGATTTTCGCGGCGGAATTTCGAGCCGGAAGTATACGCTACGTTAAACAGCCCTATACTAAAGTTTTTGACGCGCCTGACTTAACGCGTTCCTAATTTTTGTTTACTAATGAACAATGTTTTCGGGTTAGCTTAACTACGTCCACTAGTGCCTCTACCAACCACTTTGTATCCCATAAGGTTTTCCTGGTTCACTTTAATGTTGCTCTTAGTGTTGCTGTTCTTGAGTGCTGAGTGCATACCGGAAGGTATTGATGTTATCACTTATATTGGTATTTCTTCGTCGGCGATGTCACTAACGCGCGTCATTGAGCTTGCCTGTTGTGATGTTGCGTGGTGGCACGAACAACAATTACTATATTTTAGCTTTATAAAATAACGTGTTTTTTGTGGTACCTCTGTTCAATTTCTACATACCTCTTGTATATAAGCTGCGTTTTAATAGTCACCGAAGTTTTAACGTGAATAAAGGTTGTTGACGAGTATATTTGAGATGTTTATGAGCGGTGTTCGTCGTTCTTTTTGCTAATTAGGTACATTATAGACGGGCTGCAGGGCAGTGAACTGTGTGCTCACCTCGAGTTCGTTGATGGCGACCCAGGAATTGGAAGGGAACCCCCGCAGCATAGGGACGAGAAACTGAAGGCACCCGTTCCAGTGAGAAATTAGAAGCATCATGCAGATCAGGTTGACGATTCTCACGAACACGCTCGACCTGTTGAGAAACTGCAATAGAAAGAAACGGGGAAGAAGGGTCAAAACAGGCGATGACGTCAAAGATTGGGATGCCTTGGACGATAATGTTGGAGGTGTGCAACTTAAAAAGGCTTAAGCTATTTTATTAAAAAAAATGTCCTCGGTGCGTCCGGATGTCGGTTTCTTCTGGATGGTATCAAGTTACCACTGTCACACGGTTCATTTATCATACAAAAAGTGACGGTGTTCATTGAAGACATGATGAGAGTATTACCTGCGGGCATGTTAGAAGCACTTTTGTTGCATACATTTCTGCACATGTTCGCTTTAAACATCTCTGCAATAAGTTGTTTTACGGCCATTGTGCCAGAACCGTCATACAAGGGAAAGACACGCTTCAGACAGCGCCTTCAGACTACCTATTGTATGATGTATTATAGTGGTGTGGCCACGGCTTAAAGCAGTGGATCCTATGACTTGTATCAAGTGCCGCCATTGTTTGATTATGAAGAGAGTTATCTTATCAAATATAAAAAAAACAATTAAGAATTTTTTGTCGAGTTTCACAAAAGGACGCGCGGGTCCTGTATGGCCTGCCGTCGCTACACCGGCGACGCGGCGCCGTTTCCGTGCTCGCTCCTATAGATAGATCTCACTAAGCGTTCGGCGCATGCGTGATGCCGCCATAAGCTTTAGGTCACGGAAGCAGACGGCCCTGCATGCGAGGGCTCGTTCCGTCTCGTGCCCCACAAGCGCAGAGATTGAACAAGTTTGTAGCACGTGCAGAAAGACTAAAGTTCCCTCGATCATTGCGGCAGCGGTGGCGTAGTCACACTTTCTGAAGAGATTGGTCTATAGAGCTTTTGCCGAATTACCCAAGCATCAAAACGAATGCCGGGGACGTAGATACAAGCGCGGCGTGCTGCCGTTTTCAACTGTAACTGTTCAAAAGCAAAAAATCTAAAACAAAAGGCACTTCAAACGCGCGTTCCATGGACGCTTTAGCTTGGTTACTTACTTCGAATGTTTTCTATAGGGAAAGCCAGTACGTGCAGCGCGTGTACCTACGTCCCCAACATTCGCTTTGATGCTCGGGTAATTGAGCGAAAGGTCTTATTGGTCTCCAGAGACTTCCGCGGCGACGCGCGGCCGGCGGCGCACCTACTTCGCGGCGGCGCTCCGCTGCTTCTGGCTAGAGTACGCCCCGTCGAGTGCACCACCTTAGTGGTATACCTGCATACTCAATGAAATTCACCTACCGCTTTGATGAGCCGTATACTCACACTGCTAGTACTAAATACAAGAGATAGTCTACAGACACTATCTGAGACTTGTTTCTTTCTTGTGTGACGGTTTTGTCACAATGGCCAGAAAAAAAAAGGAAAAAGAAATACAACCTTCGTGGAGGCAGGTTCGAAATTAAAACATTCATGTGTGTGAAGAAACTATTCCTCGAACGTGCTTGAGGAGTTGCCGAGGATAATTCTTTCATAAAGTCATCAGAGAAACTCCGTGTACGGTGTATTGGCGTTGTTTCAGTTGCTTTAGCACCTTACGATGCACCGCCACAAGCGATCGATCTGGAGCAGCTAAGAGGAAGAAAGGGTAACATCAAAAAAATATAAAAGTCGTGTTTCCTTTCGTTTATCTACAGACGCCCCCGGCCCTGTCGCCGCCACCCCTCAAGCAAATTCGATAAACCCGGTCGACCCAAATTCTCAGGGGAAGATCTTAAGAAAGCAATGGCGAAAGAACCTCATGCGTATAGATCAATACTCAGCACCCACAAGTTACGGCCGGTGGAGGTTGTTCTGTACACACAAACGCCAAACCGGCACTAGTCTGAGTCACACGACAAGAAAAGAAACACATAAAAGGGAGAAAACAGGACCTCAGCCAGAAGACCAAGGTCTCGGATGTCCATTGGCACAACATACATACGCCACATATTCTGAGAATGCCCCAAACACTGTCGGTATAGAAAATGTTATTTAAAGAAGAATTTCCCAGTGCGCGAAGACCAACAAGATGGTCAGAATGAGTCACCTCAACTGGGGGAGCGGAACACCGCAAGAAAATTCTCGGCTCCCCTTTTGGATGTCATCAAGTCGGCAGGTCACACCCCTTTCATTCAAACCCCCCTCATTGCCCCACCCCATCCCATTATCCCCCGACCCACATGAATCATTGCAAGAGGGCTCGGTGTAACCTTCCGTCTTAAAACATTTATTTATTCATTTACTGGGAGCTTCGCAAAGCCGAATATTAAACTCTTAGGTTCATAAATTTACCACTGTGGAACGAAGCCGTCTAAGTCGCTACGGGCCTGTCTACTGAACCGCGCACGCGACCGCCCTGGATCCATGGGTCATTTGCAAACAAAATGAAAGGTGTTTCCCTCAGCGCGTAAACGAAATACCTCTCATCGCTCTAAATTCAGACTTCGCTCAAATGTAACCGAAGCGTTTTAGATTGATGACAAAGTTTCATGTTTCTTTGTATAACACTTGCTTAATGAACACACTTTTAGAATATACGTGGTTGCCACGTGCCTCCGGCGGATAGACAGTATTCGCTGTTTTGAGGCGAACACTGTACTTCTAGATCGTGTAATTAGTGGGAAGACTAAACCTAAAAGACAATTTTAACATAATACCAACTAATATTCTTAGCTCGTACGGCGATAAATCAGATTCGAGGATTGAGGGGAACCTGATCAAATGACTATATTTTATTTCGAAAGGTTTAATATATTTTTTTTTTATGAAACTTGAAGCATGATTTAACTATATGGTGTCTGCATAACGCACAAGCGGTCAACTTAAAACTAATAATTTCCGCTCCTCAGGCATAATTGAAACAATTTAATTTATTGCGAACTCGATTACTTGGGTGTAAAAGCGGCTATGTTATTTTAAAAAAAACACAATTATGTTTAAAATTCTACAGTCAATTGATTATTGTGTCCACTTTTATTTGAAATGCATGTTTGATTGAAGACGCACGGAAACGAAATGGCTGCACTTATTTCTTTGTTTAGAGACTAGTGTTTCTTGGCTGTCGGCAGAAAAGTAAAAACAAAACTAACTTTAAAATGAATTAAAAGATATCAAATTCACGCCTGGTGGCGTTTTTGTGAAGCTCCGATGGAATACTGCGACGTCATAAGTTCCTACGAAGCAGCGCCTGTTCTTGGTAGTATGGCTCGTTCGTGGAGTTACTTAGTCCTGAATGTGACTTGGTAGAGAATGTTAAAGAGTTTGCTATGTTGTATATGATAAAGCTTCCAGAATATTTCCCTAACGTACATTCCACACCATCAAGATCGCCGTTTTCGCAGACCATAGGTAGAAGCATGATCTGAAGATGCGGGGACCTCTTCTAGTATGCGGTGTGAATAACGCGCTAAAATATGGCACCCAGTAAATACATCATATTCCCACGCGCGTTTTCGACCAAGCGAGCCCATGGCGGAATGGTTATTGTCCTTGGCTCCTACACAAAAGGCTCGAGGTTCGATGCCTGGGGGCGGACGCGCCTTTATGGTGATTCTGCAAATTCGCGTCTCAGTGAATCTGAGAACATTGTTGTTTATTCGAGTTCCGAATGTTCTACGCGCAAAATCTTTTACATCAATTGTTCCAGAAGGCCACGCATGTACAGAAGGCCACGCATGTACTACGTACATGTACACTGACTGCGGCACGCCACGCTCCGCCTGGCGTGCCGCAGTCAGTCTCAACCCAGCGTTCGATCCTGTTGTTTCGCCGCATCGACGCCTGCGACGCTAACCTTTTTTCTATCTTGTTTGGGCACAAGTTCGCCCCATTAAACTTTTAGTTTGCTTCAGTTTTCATCGCCTCATCAATTGTTATTCGTGACAACATACCCAGCTTGCAGGTGTCGGCACTGCTGGTACCGACAGTTATTTTTACTTGCTGGTTTCCTAGAGCTACTACTTCTGCGGCCGGAAACTAACACCGTGAACAAAACGCTCGTGGCACATAAAATACCATCATAGCCGCGAATGACGTTACCGGCAAGCTATGTATAGACCATAAGGCGTAAAGTCCTCGCATGTTACTACTAGTCGAGATTGTCCCGCGTCGACGATACCAAGCGGCAACGCTCGCCACTACCGTAAATTTCGCCACGCACGAACTCTTGACGTCACCAGCGCGGTACGCATTGCGCTTCTGGCTGGGCTACTTTGAAGAGAGAGGTAGAAAGCTGGCGTTTACGTCATTTTGTTTCCGCACCCCTTTAAAAGCAGCGCCTGTAGCGAAGAAGTTTGCTGCTAACGACTAAGAGCAGTGGCGGACAAGATTCGAAATTGCTTTAGCCATGGAGGCAATAAATAGCCATAAACATAGCAGCGTGCGCCTCTGATCCTGCTGTCGGCGTTTAGCATGTGCCGGGGCTTCATTTCACGCAAATCACGATTCTACGCACGTGTAGGGCTCACACCTGGTGTATTTGTAGAGTACAAAATTATTCTAAAAGTATTTGGTTAAGTTAAATTTGACTACCCGTAATTCGTACTGCAAGTGGATGAATGTTTCCTTATCAATGTGTGGGTAATAGCCATCGGGCTTCGAATTCCGCATAGTCAGCGAGACAGTGCCAGCAAGCGTCGTGGAAAGTTAAGATATCGATCTTTATCTGCGTTGTGCAATTCATAATCTGTTCCTTTTTTCGTGGGACCTTGTAGCACTCTACAAATTAGATATATATATTTGCAAGTTCGTATCGATCGCTGATGTCGCCTATCCAAACAAACTAGACTACCTGACCGAACTTCGTTGCTCACGGTAACTAAACCTGGTGCTTTTATGTGGGGCAGTTGAACGCGAATAATGAGGAGGCGAACAAGAGAACATTTCATTACATAATCCAGCTGTTACCACCTCACGGCAACGACAAGCCAGGAGAATACCTTTGCACGTTAAGTTGCGTTTCTCTACGACTATTGGGGTCAGTGACCAGAAACTGGTTAAAACGATGCTGTACAATGATGACCAGAGTTTTTCACTTTCCGGACGATTATTCGTCCGTGCCCTTGCACCACGCCAGGGAAAAGACTTAGTTGGCACAAGCTTGTTACCATGGGCATAATACAGTTTTCCTCCTGGCGTTAGTTAGCGCCAGAGTACTGGCCTTTTTTGGCGTTTCTGTTGCGTTTCTGTGGTTCGCCACATAACCGCCAACGTGCCAGCAGACTTGAGCTAAAGATGCAATTTATAAACCGAGGAACCAGCAGCGAAATCCAAACCTGTGTCACTTATTTGGCACATTAGGCTCAAAGCTGCCACATAAAAATTGAACAACCAGAAGTGAAGCCTAATTGTGGCACTTATATGACGATTTGGGCCCAAGGGTGCGATATGGGTGCCAAAGCAACATCAGTGAAGCCTAACTTTGGCACTTGTTTGGTGAATTCGGGACAAGATAACCACACTGACCAAAGAAAAAAAGTCTGGCTCTTCCTTGGCTTCCCGGTGCTTTATGACCATAAATTCTCAGGTAGAAACAAAACGTTGGAAGCAAAAACAGTACTTCTTGTGTACTATTTCCTTTAACTTTCTCTTTCACTAACTCCCTCTTTCTTTCGTGAGAGCTTCTGGGGCAATGGCAAGTGTGAAAATTTTGCAATCGAGACAGGTAACTGCACTCTAAGAAAAAAAAATTATATTCTTGCACCCGTTATCACATATAATACACCCCAAAACTTCAGTTCGACGTACCGCGCACTGACGTCGAACCGACGGTACCAACTTGCACGATTGGCTTAATAGCCGGGTTCTATAACTTGTCGAAATAGCTAATGTATGTGTGAGTGACTGCAAAAACTCTTTGACACGTACTTTAACCGTTTTATATGTTATATCGCACCGTTATCAAGCCCCTCGTAAAGGTTGGAGCAGTCAGTTTGACTTCAGTGCGCTGTACGTCAAAATGAAGTTTTGGGGTGTATTATATGTGACAAAAGAGTGTGAGGCTACAACTTTTCTCTTTTTTTTTTAAGTGTATCTTATTTCCTGTTTATTTTTTTAATTTTTACCGGAGTCACTGATAGATTGAAAACGACAAGAATGTCCTTTAGTTGCCCGCCTCCAGCAATAGCTTTCTACCTTCGATGACGCTTCGGCGTATAGTGAGCCTCAGGTGTGCTCACACAGCCAAAGCACTGCGGAAGGCAAGAAGCGCGTGCTGCATCCTGGAAGCCGGGCATTCGAAATAGGCGCCCTGTCATTTTCATTCTGTAAGTGACTGTAACAACTGAGCTGAAAGCAGAAATGCACTTACGTAGACCTCTTCCAACTGGCTCACGTATCGAATGAGCCTCGACAGCCTGAGTAGCCTTAGGAGGCTGAGCATCTTAGCGATACGTAGCTTGCGCAATGCGCGGCCCGCGTGGAGCAGCTGGTAACTGCCGCTGTGGTCCTGGCTGAGGAGAACAAAGGCGTAGTCGACCGGAATGGTGCTGATCAAATCCAGAAAGAACCAGGTACGGAGATAGCGGCAAGCGACCTTCCGCGGGTCCAGGATTACTTGCTTCGAGTTGTCCCGATTCAAGAGTCCTGCGAAAGCATTGCGTCCCCCGAGAGGCACCAATAAAATCAAGGAGTTCTTCGTGTTACAAATCATTACACGCAGAAATAAATGTGTACCTTCACAGTCCGAAACACTCAATGTACAGTGCTGAGTGTCAAGGCCCGTTTACACTGCGCCATTTCTTAAGTTACGTTACGATACGAAGTCTTACGACAACGTACGACCGCCCGTGACCATGGCAACCAGCGACGCAACGCGAGTCATAACGTAATGCAAGGAGTTGGTCTTGGCTCAACTTTTCTTCAGAATTCTTACGACCGCTTACGTTCAACCAATCGGGAGTCGCGGAAGCGAAGCTCCTGGGCATGTGCGCTACGCTCGGTAGCCCGTCGGCCCGGCGCTGCTCTCCAATATAAGGTAAGGCAAATATGGCGGCGCCCTGTATCGTGCGCTTCAGAGGCAATTTGTCATAGCGCTGCACAATTAGGCACGTTCAGCGGCAACGAACGCTGGAGCATGCTTTCGCTTTGCGTTACATTGTTTAAATTACAAAGCATGAGCGGGGATCTCACCTTATCTCTTAGCTCGCCTTCTGAATCTGGCTTTTCCTAAGCCTAGACGGACGCAGTAAGCGTTGACATGGCTACGTCTCGCAAATTTTAGTAAATTACGACGGGTTGGAGCTGAGCTAGTAGGTTCATACCTTTGGATGGTACCAGCTGAACAAATATAAAAAATACACGTTCAACCGCTGGACTATCAAATGTTTTGAAGCCTTCTTCTTCCTCCACTATTATCCATATTTACAACTTAGATAGAAGCCTTATTCTGGCTCGATCGAGCCAAAACAATCAAACCGTATTGTGTTGACCCTATTGGCAGGACGCAGAAGCAGCTGGAGTCAAAGGTAGGAAAGCTGCTAAATAATTCCAACATCAACAGCATACTGGGTGTGTAGTTACACTCGCATGTTACAATCGCACATGTACAAGCCGGAGCTAAAATCTGTGGGTATGCCCCCTTTCAGTCATGTTGCGAGCCTGTTAGCCCTTCTTCGAGAGCGCAATCGCATTTTTTTCAATCGAAGCGGGGCCAGCGGTGTACCAGCGGGCACCGCGGACGGCAGCCATGTTGGATGATGCGCTATTGGCTGACTTTAATCATTACCAGAGGATTCATATTGATGGAAAAAGAGTGAGTGCGCAAACGAGCTGATGGATTTTGATCATGATGTCGAATACCCGAGACTGTGGTAAAAGCTGGGAAACTTGGTCAAAAAAAAAAAAAAATAGACAGTGGAAAGGAACGTCCCTTTCGACGTTTTTTTCCCCTGTCTTTTTTCTTCGACCAAGTTTCCCAGCTTTTACCCCAGTGTCGGGTATTCTACATCATGATTCATATTGGTTCTTTTTTACGGACGGCAGGGTACAGTGTAAACGCGCGGATCGTAAGCGGTCGTAACGTGAGTTGTCGTAAGAGTTCGTAACGTACATTAAATAAGAAATGGCACAGTGTGAACGGGCCTTTAGACGAGGGCAAAAGGACAAAAAGACGAAAGGAGGAGAGTGCACAGTTCACAGTGGCTTCCAGTTCTCCTCCTTTTGAACTTGTCTTCGAGTGCTTCCATGTACCAATAAAGAATTCATTTATGTGCCAACAATGTTTTTGTGACGTCACTGTTTTTTTTTTGTTTTTTTTTTTAACTCAAACGAAAGGTTAAAGACATTTCTGAGACGCATATGTTATCTAACGTGTTGAGGGATGCGTGATCTCTATATTTCTTTTTTTTTTATGATCTCTTTGTTTTAACTTCATCTTTTAGTTACTCTGAATTAGATGTGAGCTGTTTAATATCAGAATTTCAAATGTTCATTTAAACGACCTGAACACTACAAGCGCTGTTAAAAGCAGGTTACACGTGATTTTACAATTGTACCTGGACTTTTCTGTAGTTAAACATAGGGGTCACGGCCTCCTGGCCAACTAACGATGTGGCCAATATAGCTTGAAAAAGACAGTATTTGTGCAGCTGAGCTGGCCCGAGTCAAATGATATCATAAAACTTCTCCGAGACTGGGGCAACAAAATTAGAAAGTCTTTGATAGTTAAAAGAGAAAAGCAAAATGACGTCGTAATTGAGAAGGCCAATAATTAAAAAAAGAAACTTCAAAGCTAAAAGAACGAGAAATGAGCATGGTTTTAAGGGATGTCCAAACAAGACACTTTCTTTTTTTGCAGTCACAGCATTTACTGTATCCGAAGTGGAGGTTTTCCTCCATTTCCAATTTGCCTTGGACTGGCGGGTGCTCATTACGTGGGTTCGGACAGCCACTCACACGTTATGCTGTCTGTCATGAAGGTTTCCGCTGTTGTTGCAAGCTCCCACCTTCCCAAAAACAAGCATTGGGAGGAGACGACAGAGAGGAGGCGAGAAGGAAAGCCGTGCTGTTTGCGTGGCATCCAAACTGAAAACGAAGGCGCGCGCTGCTACGTTTACGTTTATAATGCGTAAGCACTAACTGTCCCATGGAGCTTACCGACGTCATCAGCTTTTGAAGCCGCGCCAAACTGCCCTACCCTGTCCCAATGAAGCCTGTCGTCTGTAGCAGAAATCTGAAGGATAGGCACCCATTGGCTGGCGCGCGTCATAGTTTTAAGGAACGAGGCTTTCATTGGCTCTCGTGCGACGTAGTTCCAAAAAACGCCACCAAACAAGGACTCTCTATGGCGGCGCAGCGCACGCAGCGACCCTAAGGCCCCTATATACTGACAGGTAGTGAAAACCATTGTCTGAAATGAGGAAGAGAGACTTCTCCTCGCCCATGCCCTTTCCCTCTCAAAAGTTTTCTTTCCCCTCGCTTCAATTGGATCGGGCGCGACACGTGACCGTTGCCTTCTCATGATGCCACGCGATTCGGTGGTCTGCTAGAAATCAACGCCATCACTGGGCGTTGCTTTCTAGCAGACCACTTTTGATGCCATCATGCTGCGCTGTGGAATGCACAAACAGCATTGCGAAAGAGAAGAAGCGTTTTGCCGTTCCGACGGGAAAAGAAAATCTTCAGTGACGAAGACAATGGCTCCACCGGATTTGTCGGAAAAGTTTCGGCAGCCTCCGAGGGAAACTTTGCGAGGTAAGTCATTTTAAAACTCTTGATCGTATAACCTGTCTCTTTTGGTCTCGCCGATGAAGATTGCCTAATACGAGCATGCGACGAGATGAACACGAAATAAAATTACCGGCATGAAGAACTTTGTACGTCTTTTCCCGCGTATTTCATAATAAAAACTGACTCGCTGGCTCTTAGCTCGCTTGCATTGAGTCTGCCGAGTTGAGAACAAATCGTGAGAGAGTGGGGTGCCACTAAAATAAAGAGGGTTGTAGTGCTATCGCGAGCATATTGCGTCAGTGAAATGAGAGTCCCCTACGATCGAGCAACTCGCGCTTTTATTGTGCAACTTATTTCCGCGATCGGCGAGACAAACACGAAACTAAAAACAGGCACGAAGAACTTAGACACGTCTTTTCGCGCGTATTTGACCACAGAAACTGACTCGCCCTATCTTAGGTCTCTTGCATTGAGTCGGCCAAGTTGAGAACGATGCGAGAGAGACTCGGGTGCCACTAAAATAAAGAGGGTTTTAGTGTTACCGCGTGCATATTGCGTCAGTGAAAGGAGAGTCACCAACGATCAAGCACCTCGCGCTTTTGTTTGTGCAACATAATTCCGCGATCGGTGCTTCACAAATGGCAACTAAAAATATGCGATGCTGCTTTTATTTTTTTTAGGATCACTTCACGAGTGATCAGTTTGAGCTAGTGATCTTGGCAAAGACTGCCCTCAAGAAACTCAAGACATATGCCTCTCCTTCCATTTTTTCACACCGACCTCTTCCGAATGTGCGATATTTTGCCTTGTAGCAACACATATTTGCTTGTCTTCATCTTTGTATGTGATTTGTCTTCTGTGAGTAAAAATATATCATTTATTAACAATAAAAAAATTGCACTTTTTTGTTTGAAGGTTTTGCTGAAGGATTTTTGTCCTTATTTTGTAACTCACGCGGTAAGCAACGCCCGCGGGTGTGCGGCAAAGCTTAAACGCTTTGCAAGTGAACTCAGGGGTGTACCTTGCGCGTGAGAACATCAAAACAATAACTCAAAACAGGAAGAATGAAAGGGCCTCACTAATATGCGGGATAAATGAGAAACGCGCTAGCAAAGCAGCCGAGCTCGCGCTATTTGTTTTTTATTGTAATGGAGGGGATACAAGTGAGTGTATTTGATGGGTAGTTATATGCACGTGGCGCGTAAATAGCAGACGTCGCATATTCCTTCGCGTGCATGTGCACAGTTGCAGGTAGTATTCGACGTTTATAAAAACTGTATGAAGTAAACCAAGCTGCTGGATTGACAAAACGATCGGTGATGCTAAAAATTACCGAAAAGCCCTGGTTTTGCACGCGTAGTGCTGTCTTTTATTTTCCTAACTCGAGTGATGCCGATTCTCCAGGAGGGAGAAGCGGGGAACGGGGGTAAGGTGCCGCCGATGTACGCTGGAAGCTAAAGCCGGTTTGCTTTCGTTGTTTTTGTTTGGTCGGAGAAAATCTGGCAACAACGCACGTTCAACATGTCGCCGGTATTGTTTTTTGGTTTGACGGGACGCGAGAAGCTCTGCGGTTTGCGAGCACACGTAGCGAAGACGTGACCGGAGAAGTGTTCCTGTGATGTTCCCGGAAGACGGAAAGTATCATTCGTAATCGTCGTGTTTGCTTTGAAAGCGAAGGGAGTCACAAAATCTACGAGTGCGCAACCGCAAGCCAACGTTCACGACAGCGCTGCGTTGACTTAGGCGATCTCGTTTTGTTTGTTGCAACACCTCGATGAGACATAGAACTAAAACGTTCATGGTAGGTGGTGCAGGACTTGGAAGTAGAAACTCACAGTAACACGGAGCGCAAATTGGTTGTTGTGGGATTAAGCTTCAACGTGTTCAGTCCCGTCGTCGTCAGCTGATCCGGTCCAGCTGGTCCGGGAGGACGCAGCGAGCGTCTCTAAAAGTAAATCTTCCTTCGTTTCGTTTCAAAACGTGGAAGATTCCCGACGCATACCGCGAGTAAAAAGCTGCAGGTGTTTTCAACAAAACTACGTCATTTTAATTGAACAATGAACTCCGGATTGTTGTTCTAAACCTGCCGTTTTTATGCTTCGTGTTGTTGGACTGCGTTTGCACAGCGACGTGTCTGCACATCGACCCACACCGCTCGAGTACGTGATTCGGTCCTGCAAAAGACCGGTTATACAAAATTGCAGGGAAACATAAGTCACAACCGATATTTTCCTGTAAATCTCTTGTGAGTTTGTTGCGCTCATCATGCGGTGTGAATAAATTTGGTCAAGATTTCCTACCTGCCCACAGATGCATGAACTGAGACCATTTTTTACGGAGTGAACATAGTGCTTTTTCTTTATTTTGGGAAGAGGCGTTGGTGCATTTATTATGGTGCAATCACTTGAGAGTTTAGAAAATGGGTAGGGCGATCAAGCTTTCCCAACTTTGTCTTTTTTGTCTCTGGCACTGCCCCTAGTTTTAGGTTGCAGTTTCAATGGGCATACCGACTAGCAGGTACAAACTGTTCTAAACCAGGTAAAGGACTGGGAAGTCAGGACGGTGCGGACTCTGTGTTTCGCGCTTTTCGCAAGGTGACTGGGGAAGTGCTTTTGCGAGGTATGTGCAATATGCAAACGATTTTGTTATGCACGTTGTCTGCGTCTCTCTAGCAAAACGAATAAGATGATCTACAAAGGCATAATCACAAGCCAAGATTTACGATAACAGTAAACATTCAATTCAAACAACATTACGTAAGATGGTTTGGAAGCCGAGAAAAAAATCTGTCGTCTAACGCAGAATTCGGACGTCGAAGGATTCTGCAGACAGCTGTTACGTCATAATCTGGCTGTGCCGGGTTTTTTCACGTATCAAATGCGTCTCAGTCGCGGACGGTCGGTGCACCCAGTGCGAATCTCGAAGGCCTCCAGAGCAAAATGACGTGAACATACCTGGACACGTTTGTCGCTACGCGAACGCCCGATTGCCTCCAGCCAAATAGCATTCAGATTGTCATCATTCGGGGCGACATGGCTGCTGGAAGACTCGCTGTCGCGATCACTCATCTGGCAGCACTTTACAAAGCAACACCGCCACTTTACAGAAGCTGACATCTCCAAAAAGCCGGCATTTGCAAGCGCAATCACAAAAAGAAAGCGCGCTAAGAAAGCAGAGGAAAACGAAAGTAACAAACCGCGCTACGAACGCCAATACCCCGCGTCGCTTCCTATCACTAACACCTGCGACAGCTGCTAAACGCACACTACCTCACTTCAGGAAGTCTCACTCAAGCACCTGGATCAACACGAAACACTGATCACTTCGGCGAAGCGACTAGTCGAGGTAGGTGAGACAAGCGGGATCAGAGACTTCGGTGGCCATTAAAGAATGGCGAATGTTTTGTCTGTTATGGTATGAATCCAAACGGAAGTGCCCGTCTAGTAAACCTTTTCTAAAGAGTGATAACTCTCATTACATGGGTTATTCTTTAAAAGTAAAAATATGCCTCTCAAAAAGAAATTACAACATATCACAAAGGTCTAACTACCAAGATCTAGCTGTCAATCATTCTTTAGCCAATGAGAAGAGTTGCTATCGCACGGCGTTCCGTGACGGTTAGCAGCCAGTCCGTGAAGTATAGCAGCCACTCCGTGACGTATATTACCAACTTTGTGGTGCGCGACTTAAAACGAACGAAATAGCAACAAACTAAAATCAGTCTCGAGCAATAAATTTTGCGGTAATTTTTTTTTTTTTTTTTTTTTTTTTGCGGGAAAATTGTTTTGAGACATGATTATTCCAATTTGGCTGTTTACAAGAACTATTTTTTTTCTTTGCAGTTACCCTTTAAGCGACCCGGCCACCGGTAAGAGGAAGCAGCTGGGCGCAGAACCCGCACGGGCAAACTCCGGAGAGGCTGCACGGGCAAGCTCAGCGCGGCGCGGCCACTTCACGAGAGCGCGCGCTCGGCAGTCGCCCGTTACATCGGCATTAGCGAAACGTAGCCGTCCACGCCAGTACGTCACAGACGAACTAAGGGAGCGGAAGAACGACTTTCTTGCTTTCGCATTCACAACTCATAAGAAGTGCTTAGTTGTCCTCTAAATTTATTGTTCTTTAAAACGCCCGTTTTTTTTTTTGTTTTGTTTTTTTTGTTTGCCACGCAGGGCATTTGCTGTGTATTGTTTGGACAGCTCTATAGGGTCTATTCATATGACGTCAGACTTCTTTTTAATGTCGAGTCACTACGCACAAGCATGGCCGCCAAAAGCAAATGCGGCTATCTAATTGGCGAGTTTGTTTCGCCTTATCTGTTTTCCGCAGAGCTCACGAATAAACGTTTCGTTAGCGGCCATGTTTGTGGGTGGTGACTCAGCATCTGAATAGACTCTATAGCGTGCGTCTTTCGTTTAAGTTTTTAATCTTATCGACTTACTCTTTTCGATCTCGAGTAGTTTTAAGACATGACCAACATCGTTAGACTTAGCCGCTGTTGCTTGTACCTTCATGCTGCATGCCCCACTGCGTCTGAGGGTGGTTATGCGACAGATGAACTTCGAGTGCAAGTACACTGACCCGTTCGGAAGTTGACGATGATGTCAAACAGGAAGACGGCATCCAAGACACAGTTGAAGGCGATCCATCGGATAGACAGGTCATCATTGAAGAACGAGATGGTCACGGGCAAGACGATAAGGTTCGACATGAGAAGCAGCACCATGCACAGATTCCAATAGAGCCTGTGCACAAGAGCGTAGAGTTATTAAGCAAAACGCCAAGTGAAACCGTAGGATTAAAACTGCATTTTTCAAATAAACGGTGTCAGCGTGGGAATCGCACCTGATAAGGCGGTTAATTGACCTTTTTTTATTTAGAAGCGGCAAACTGAAGTTGAAATAGGCGTGGTTCCGTTGATGGGACTTCGAACTGACCTAATTGTATTTGTTTGACTACTGCATGCAGACTAATGCTTTTAAGGCACTTTAGACGCCTGCACAAATAGGTTTCTCAACGTATACTGCTGCGATATACTACAGAGGTGTAAGCGGGTGGTGGAAGTTTACAGTGAAAAAATCAGGAAGTAAACTTAACTCGTTCAAAAGAAAACAGAAACCTGTTCTAAGCAATTTACGCCGCCACTTTGCAGATGATGCACGTGTAGGCATAAGTGCTACCGAGAGATGGCGTCCGCTGCATCCAGGCTTGATGATTCGGTTTATTATAGCAGACGATTCCGCGAAAGAACCCGAATTGGCCGGCGCTCCATCGACGCGGCGTACGCCATCTTTTGGCAACTCTTATTTCTACTCAGGCGGCACAAGAATATTAAGCCAGTATCTACACAATATTGTTGGCGAATACTCCGAATTTGCGGTTCATCCCATCCAAACAATGTCTAGACAATACCGTTTCAAAAGCGCGGCAGTACTAGCACAATAATACTGGAGTCCTGCCAGCGTCTGCTGAGTACCGCCAGACATGGCGTATATCTATAGAGTACTACCAGCGTCGGCTGAGCATCCGCCGGACATCGCGTGTCAATCGAGTACCGTCAGTGTTGTCCAAGTACTCGCCGGGTATCACCCGTGTATTGACAGAGTACTTAGAGAGACGGCTGAGTATCCGCCGGGCATCGCGTATGTCAATCGAGTACTGGCAGCGTCGTCTGAGCACCCGCCAGATATCGTACGTATACCTATAGAGTACTTGGAGCGTCGGCGCTAGACACCGCCAATAATATACAAAAAAAACATTTTTATTTGTCCTCGCCAACATTACGCTTCGGGCACTTTTGGCACCTTTATTATACACACATGAAATACATTACGCATACCACAAGCATCAGCTGAATATATATATTAAGAGCTCACACATACACGGCACATTCAAACATCAACCCAACAGCACACTAACCCGATCACTACTTCTGAGCTCTGTTTTTCCGCTTTTTATACTGGTCGTTTTGAAGGTACGGATTTCCTCGGTACCTAAGCAATAAATAATATTCCCAGCATGATGATCTTTTTTCGGTAATGTCATACCTCTGAAAGTATTTTGAACGGCACAAGGGATGAATCTCTTAGTAAACGTAAGCGCTCCTGCAGTAATTATTTGAAAGCCAATTAATCAAGCCGCTCCACTGGTAATGGTTACTGCCTAATCCAATTAAGGCAATTCGTGAAACGAGAAGGATCTTTGAGATAGTCATGGTTAAAATTTTGCTTTCGCTGGATTCAAGAGCGCAAGCTGATTATAATCCATGGGAAAGGGACAGAGTTACCTCTGTCCCTCAGTCACTATAATTTAAAGGGACACTGACAGGGTATTTATGCTCGCCGAGGTTTTTAGTTGTACGGGACATATGAGAGCCCAACTACCCAGAACAGAATTTGCGGCTCGAAATTCGGTTTCTTTCCACCCGAAAACCGCCGATCGAGAGCTGGCCGGTTTGAGTCGCGCTCACTCTCTTTTCCGTGCTTGTCTTTCCTGTGCTTGTCTGTCGTCTACGTGTTGCTCTTCTCTGTCCCTGTCCTTGTGTGCGCAACTGTAACTATGTTCACTCTCTTTTCCGTGGTCACGGGCCGTTTTCTAAGGTTTCGACGCGACCACCAAACTTAATCAAAGTCGTGGGTCATTGAAGGCACACAGTTAATATTGAAAACAGAAACAAATATGAAACCCATTTTTTGTGGCTTTCAAAAAGCTGCAAATACGTTGATTGAGAAAAAAAGGTAGCACTGACAACCGGAAGCCTTCTGAGCGTTCACTGCATAATTCTCAACACGGCGACGTTTCGCGTATCGTGGGACTAGCGGATGGCAGCGGACGACGGGCGTTGGACCTCTACTTCAGAAGTGTCGTTCACGGTACCGGCAAATTCTGTCTTCCTTCGAATGCGAAATTGTGGACCGATCAAAAGAACCGATATTCATCCCGTAAGACACGCCCGACCAGCAAGCCGATTGCGCGAAGACGTCACCGAGCCGTCGTCCCTTCTCGTTGCTGAAGACATCGCTCGCTCAAACGTCAAGCACGAAGTGCGTACTTCGAGTTAAATACGCACGCGTACGGTTTCTTTACGAGGTGCGAATGTGGCCTCTGCGTGGTGCTGCCCGACTTCAAGCCGGGAGTGCATGTATTGAAGAGAAAGCGGCAGCAAACTTCCGACGTACAGTCTACTCGCTGCATTACTAAGCATGATAGAGATACTTCGGTAGCTCAGCAATAAAGAAAAAAAAGATACTTCGGTAGCTCAGTGGAAAGACGTCCGCTTTACATGGAGAGGGCAGGGGTTCAATCCCTGGTGTAGCTGTATCTTTTTTTTTTTTTGTCAAGCATTTTGCGATATTTACATTTCTTTTTTTACAATTATCACTGAAAAAAAAAAAAAAAACAATTGTTGTGGACGATACGTCGCTGAACTAAATGGTATGGGATTCCATTTTTGACACCTGCGAATTCAATGTAGTCACTTTCCACAAAATGCAAGGAGCTTATGAATCGAGAAACGTCCGCTTTCCTAACTTCGCGTAATTGTTCTACAGGAATTGCAGCCAGCCATTGATCCCGACCCGTTGATCTTTCGGAAACTTGTGCACTCTGCCCCACAATGCCACTTTCAGATGCAGGTCATGTGAGGCAACTCTTCACGCAACATCTTGGGAGTATTCTTTTCGAAGCCGATCACGGGAATTCACCACACTACGGCACTCGGGTACTTACTACTAATTGCAAACACTTAAATGTACAAAACAACTAATCTTGAAGTACGGAACAGCGAGCGGAACAAACATAACTGCAAAGGAATCGCACGGCGAACGAACGCATTTCGTCTGCTACGTGCGGAGAGAGAAAAAAAAAAAATACGCACGGTTGGGTGTAGCCACGTGACTTCCGCAACTCACTCTATCCTCTCCACTTCTCCGTATGGTGCGAGAGTTTCGGTTTCGGTTTCGAGCAGTTGCGTTTTTTGGCTTTATTAAAAAAATACGTGCCTCTGTTGCAAAATATTAATTGGGTAGTATTCCGGCACCATAATGAATCGCCTGACAAAAAAGGAAAAAAAACATTTCGGGTGTGTCAGTGTCCCTTTAATTTTGACGCCGGCGCATCCGCCCAAGGCACGCCGTCGAGATAGTTAAGAGGAGGCTCGACACAACTGCGCAACGCTTCTACGCACCATAATCAGGCGCGCCTTTCTGCGTGCCGTTTTGAATCAAGCAAGGAAGGCAAACTTTTAAACAATAAAACTTTCAGCTTTCCACTTTGGTGAAGAAGGAAGAAGGAAGTCTGCGAAGTGGCGGCATAGAGTGGCCAAAACAGGCTCCTGTTTCTTCTTTTTTTTTTCAACAAGGTTAGTTTTTTTGTTTTGTTTTTTTCACTCTTAACTTCCACTACCTGCTTGTACATCTGTATTAAATCGCAGCGCGATACGTTGGAAAACCAACTTTTGCATAAAATCGAAAGTGACTTAAAAGCGTTAGTTTACATGCTGTATCATAGACCGATCTCACCAAGCTCTGTGGCTACGCCGCCGCTGCCGCAATGTACACATCGCGACACTGTTAGCGCGAACACGACACCGGCGCAATTTCGCTTTTTACGTCAAAATAGTATTAGCGAACACAAAATTTTATCGCTTACATTATAGAACTGAATGCGCTCTTTCCGTAGCTATAATAACTTGAATGATAACCCTTGGTTTCAAAGAGAAACCCTGGAAAAACCGGCGATCGCTTGTTCGCGCTAACAGTGTCGCACTCTGTACCAATAAACGTTTAGTATTTGTGCCCGTTCGAGAACTTCACTGCAGCTCCGCGATTGCAGACCACGAGACTGCAGGAGCCGCCTTGAGCACTGCCACCTACCTTCTGTGAAGTAAAGTTATGTTGGTGTCACGCATGCGCGGAACGTTTGGTGACACTGGTCTACTTCACCTCAGAGAAAAATGCGATTAATATTTTAGAATTTGCTATGGTACGAACCAGCGCTGGCGCTAACGCGTCGCAAGTAGCGGTGTTACCGCGGTAACGCATTACTTTGTGGAATCTAGTAACGTACTTGTTACATTTTTTTTAAAACGGTAAATCATAACGTGCTTGCGTTAAGTATGTCCAGTAACGGGTAACGTAGTTACATTACTTGTTACATCTTCTCAAGAGTTAAAAAATAACACTGAAATGTTTTTGTATCTTTCTAGGTGCCAAGTCATATAAATACTTGCACTCATCTCACATACCTTTAATACTTGGCCTCTCTTTTTCCCACGCAAACACTCGCACTTTCTTGAAATATGGCGGTTATGCGTAGCAGCAACGTTATAACAGTAAAACCTTTCAATTCGTAAATAAGAAGCAACGCAAAAGTAACGTGCGCTTATTTTAATCCGTAACGGTAACGCGGTTCTTTTATTTTGGGGTAACGTAGGCCGGCAACGCGTTACTTTTATTTGCAGGTAACGAATCACTATTTAGTTACTTTTTCTTTAACGCCTACAGCACTGGTTCGAACTCATTCCCGGTTTATAATGCCGCCTTGAGACGTTTCTTTAAAAAAGAGTCGAATCTCAGATTAACCGAGGCACTTATCGCATA